>JBBPJQ010000327.1:0-28748 GCA_038088795.1 Boletus rex-veris
GACCAAGCCTGGACCATCCAGATCCCAACCGAATTACTTCTAAATACCGAGTTCCTGCTAGGTGAATGGTATGCTCAACGAATGGTTGATAGAGGATTCAGATCGGATACCGAGCGAAATGCTTACCATCATTTCCGACCAATGACGAGTGCAGTGGCATTCTGGATAGTGTCCCTGCTCTCGATTGAAATGGATCCTGACCTAGAAGAGCCATCAATGCTGCCTCGTTTTACTTGTCTTACCCACCAAAATGGCATCGAAGTCTGGGACCGGTATCTAGGAGGCGTAGTTGCCCTCCCTTTTGAGCTGGTGCTTAATGAACGCCTGAATGTAGTAAGGTGGTATCAACACTTGTGGGAGAAGCAATGGGAAATGTACCATTTGGAAAAGCTACTGCCGGATCACCTGTGGTGGATTCCCAAATGGTTCTTTCGACAAGAAGGAGACCCCCCAATGTCACAGTCGCCACCAGCCTCACCAGCAGGTTCACTCAGTTCCATTGAGTTGAATGGAGTGCAAGTGCCTACCAGCACCTATTCTGCTCTCGAGCGGAACTCTGGAACAATGAGGGACTTCAAGCAGGCTGTCCCGAAGCCTATTGTGATTGCTATGCAGGTTAACAGGCAAACTGTGCATGCGCTTCTTGATTCTGGGTCGCTTGCTGACTTCATGTTCACGAACCTGGCAGAACAAATTGGTGTCACCTGAGTGGAACTGGCAAAACTGCTTACTGTGCAACTGGCAGTACATGGGTCTCGATCCAAAGTGAATTTCGGGGCTGAAGCCTTCCTGGATTATCAGGGTATTCACGAAAAACGGTACTTCGACCTTACCAATTTGCAGAACTATGATCTCATCCTTGGGACACCTTTTTTGTTCCAACATCAGATTACCTTAGGGTTTAATGAGACCCGAGTGATAGTAGGAAGTACCAAACCTTTGCCTATCAAGGGAACCCAGGTTCAGACCCTCGAGTCTCGAGCTGCCAAAATAGAAGATGAGTGGGTCAGTAAAGCTAGACAACACTTGCTCGAACTGGCCTGACCTCTCTGTGCGAAAGTGAGCGAGACTCCCTTGCCCCCTCTTCGTGCAATCAATCATTCAATTCCCCTCATTGACCCCGAGAAAATCTATCCGTGGTGCACTGCTAGATGCCCGGAGGCACTCCGACCCCAGTGGGATGAGAAGCAACGTGCTTACATCCGTTCTGGACAGTGGAAGGTCACTAGCATTGGGAATACTGTACCTATGCTGCTGATTCGGAAACCAGGGACAGATAAGCTATGCACCATTGTCGACTTGCAAGAATGGAACAAGAACACTCACAAGTTGTCTGCGCCGTTGCCGGATATCGATGGAATCTTGTGCCGTGTTTCCAAGGGGCGCTACCATTCGATTATTGATGGACAAGATGCATATGAACAGATACAGATTATACCTGAGCATGTAGACTGTACCGTGGTAACCACACCCGACGGGAATATGATGAGTACCGTTATTCAGATTGGCGATTGCAATGCGCCAGCCACCTATCAGGTGCTGATGAATCACCTGTTTAGTAATTATATTGGAAGATGAATGGACGTATATCTCGATGACATTGTCATCTACTCCAGTACTCTCGAGGAGCACGTTCAACACGTCAAAATTGTCCTTGAAGTCTTGAAGAAGGAGTGGTTCCACCTCAGCAAAGGGAAGCTTTGGCTCCTCTGTCCCGAATTGAAGGTTCTTGGATGAGTAGTCGATGACGCGGGTATACGCATGGATCCCGATAAGGTAGATCAAGTCATCAATTGGAAGGTGCCTACTAATCACAACTTGCTGCGTGGGTTCTTAGGAGCGGCGGGGTACCTTGCTGATGACATCTATAAGGTGTGGGTACCCATGGGCATACTCTCATCTGTGACGGGGGATACTGTTCCTTTCCGATGGACTCAGACCGAGCAGCATGCGTTCGACACTGTGAAGTGATATGTACAGTCATGTTCATTGCATAGTCGCATACCACTTACCTATTGAAACAACCCTAAAGGATTCACACTTAAGTGAAGCCTTGGTGCTAGGTTGCTTGTACAGAGAAAAAGACAAGATGAGAGAAGTAAAGTTGCCTTGTAGGGGAAACTCCAAGAGAACAAGACTAGTGTTCTCTGGCGCTGAATTGGGGTTTATATAGTAAGTACAGGTGTACACGGACTGTGCTGTACTACTGCTATATATAGTAAATACGCTGGACACTGGGTCACGTGATATACCTGTGTACATAGCCTGGCATGCGTGATATGCATGTATGTGGCAGCATGAGGCTGCAGTGTGGATCTAATGTGAATGAGAAGCATGGATGTGGGAGATTAGATGCGTATGTGTGAATAGAAGTGTTGAAGCGGATATGAAAGAAGTGCATGTGAGTGCGTGAAAGGAATAGATAGGGGTTGAGAATGAAAGAAAATTGATAAGTCTGTTTACGCTTGAGTAGTGGTCGTAACACTTTCCCCGTCCTAAGATCAAACATCCTGGTTGATCAAAACTCTTCGATGTCCTGGAATCCTTCGTCGTCAGACGCGTGGAGACTGGTCAGAGCAGTAACCAGACTGCCCGGCATGGATCCCGGGTTCTCCCATAAGGAATGGCAAGGGAGTAGAGTGTGGTTGGGCATTTGGGAAGAAGAGGGTGAACTCTGGTTTAAAGTGGTGGTGCAGGGTCCTGTTGTACGTCAACATTGGACTGGGGTCTAGCTGCTGGAATTCAATCTGGTATGAATCCAGATTCACAGGTATAGGGAGACCGGTCTCGGTTTCGCCAGTGGCAGCTTCCCACTGATTGTCTTCCTATCCCCATGTGTCTGCATAATCATTGTTGGCATTGGGGTTCCAGTAGGTAGAATCATCCCAAGAGTTAATTGTGCCGTTAGATGGGGGTGGATCCTGATCCGATGATGATAATGATGAGGACGATGGAATGGTGGAGGTGAGCGGTCCATGTGACTGTGAGGACTCCGTGTGGGGAATGTGTAGGCGTCTCGTCCAGTATCCTTCATCAAAAGGGGTTAAACGTCTGGGGAGTAGGCCTGGTAGGGGGGTGACATATCTCAAGCGAGTAGGGGTGAAAAGACTTTGGAATAGAAGATAAAGAAGATGAAAAGAGGTGAAATCATAATCAGAAAAGAGAAGTGAAAAGATAGCGTTATAGGAGGGGGTGAGAGTATAGAGATAATAGTAGAAATAGAGCTCGATGGCCCAATTGATGAGGAGAAGCGAGAGTGACATTATTATGGTTGTATGGGGAGTGTGAGTGATGAAGAAATCAGGATGGATGCGCTGTCTTATATACATGTGGTTCCCCGTCCTAGAGATCAACTTCCAGGTGATCAAAGGGGAGACGGTGCAGATTCATTGTGGTGAAGTTCTCACAACTCCAGAATAAGGAAGAAAACGCCTCGGGTATCATAGATAAGGTTCTAGGGGCAGAAGGGTGACTTCTGTGAAAGTCCTGGATGACATCTTTAGCATGCGTGAGATTAGCCGCAGGCTCCCACGTCTGATCTGTATCGTCATAGCCCTTCCAGTGGACGAGAAACTCGAGGCAACGGCGTTTGTAGTGTGAGTCAATGATGTAGTCCACTTCATATTCGTCATCCTGATCCTTGGTTACCAGAACTGGTCCAGGCTGGAAGGTGGATTGTCCAGGCAATCTATCCTTGTACAGCTTGATCCGTGACACATTAATAACAGGGTGGATCCTCATGGTAGAGGGCAGCCTGAGTTTCACAGTGTTGGGACCCATGAGGTCCATTATCATATAGGGGCTGAGCCATCACTTGGTTAATTTATGTGATGCACACGTCAAGTGTAAGTTAGATGTGGACAGCCATACTTGGTCTCCGATGGCGTATTCTGGGGAGTCAGATCTGTGGTGATCCACATTACGTTTCATGCGGTCCTGAGCTGCGGATAAGTTAGCTTTTACTTGATCCAACGTGTCAGCCATGCAGTCAGTAAACTCAGTGGCAGCTGGTGCCTTAGAGTTGCGTGATTCAATGCCCATGTGGGGCTCATATGACCGTGTAACTGCGAAAGGGGACTTTCCCATAGCAGTGGCTTTCTTTGAATTCATGGAGAACTGGGCGATGGGTAACCATGCGGCCCATTGATTTTGCTTTTCTGATGTAAATAAGCGGAGAAACTGCTGTACTTCGCAATTTATTTGTTCTGTCTGACCATCCGTTTGTGGATGGAAAGAGGTGGATAATTTAGGTTTAATACCGAGAGAGTGGCATATGTCAGCCATGACTGTGCTGGCAAACTGTGGTCCTCTGTCGGAAATGATAGTGGATGGAAGGCCGTGATGCTTCCAGACATGATCTAGATATAATTTAGCTGTATCGAGTGCCATGGTCGTTTTCGTGCAGGGGATCAGTTTGACTTCCTTGGAGAACCTGTCAACTACTACCAGAATAGAATCACAGCCTTGGGATAGGGGGAGATCCATGGTGAAATCTGCCGAGATGTGTTCCCAAGGGTGGTCAGGTATGGGAAGAGGCTGTAACAAACCAGCTGGTGCCTGATTAGTCCCTTTGAACCATTGGCATCGATCGCATCTAGCAATATAACTTTTAACAAATGTAGCCAATCCTGGCCACCAATAGCTGTGCTGCAGCAGGTCTAGTGTCTTGTCTGAGCCGGCATGTCTGGCCATAGGGGTGTCGTGGTGTAAGTGCATGACTTCCATGCATAAATCATCATCATCAGGCACGTATAGCCTGTGGAGTGTGTCGTAAAGGAATCCATCATCCTCGACACATACTTTCCAATCTTTACATAAGATGGAGAGATCTTCTTCAGTGAAATGCGTGATTTCGTCAGAAATGTGGTTCTTAATGGTGTCCCCTTCATCAGAGAGCAGAACATGGTGTGCTCTAATCTTCTCCGGGGAAATGACTAATACTCCTTTATTGTCGTCTTCTAGACCGACTGTGTGATCTTCTCGTCGAGAGAGAGCATTGGCTTTTCCCATAGCAGCTCCTGGCTTATGTAACCATTTGAAATTGAAGCGTGATAAGTATTGCGCCCAATGTGCTTGCCTCCTGTTGAGGTCCTGATGAGTCATGTAGAATTGCAAATTCGCATGATCATTCCAGATTTCAAATTCATGCCTTGCGCCTTCCAGATAGTGGCACCATATCTTCAGTGAATGGATGACACTGAGCATTTCTTTATCAGCGATAGGGTAATTCCGTTCCTGCAGAGACATGGAGTGAGATGAGTAGGCCACGGGGTGCCATTTGTCATCTTTCTGAATAAATAGAACTGCTCCTGTTGTGTAATCAGAAGTGTCACATTCTAGGTGGAACTGGGCGTCATCATCAGGGAATGTGAGAACAGGGGCTGTGGTGAAATGATGTTTCAGCATGTCAAACACCTCCTGTTGTTCCTGCTTCCATTCGAAGGGGTTTTCCTTTTTTGTCAAGTCATTAAGTGGTCTAGCCACCTTTGTGTAATCTTTGATAAACCTTCGGTAGAAGTTCGCTAGTCCCAAGAAACTTCTTACTCCTTGGACATTCTTGGGTGTAGGCCATTCCAGAATGGCTTGTACCTTTGTTTCGTCCATCTTTATTCCATCTTTTCCCACAATCATCCCAAGGAATTCTACTTCTGAGGCATGGAAGGTGCATTTTTCTGATTTTATGAATAAATCATTTTCCTCCAGGTGTTGGAGTACTTCCAGAACGATCTTGTTGGTGTGGCGCAGTTGTCTGTTTTGGTGAATATCATTAGGTCATCAATATATACGACAATGCAGTCGTCCATATCTGCAAAGATTTCATTCATCATGGCTTGGAACATTCCAGGGGAGTTGCATAGCCCAAAGTACATGACGAGGGGTTTAAATGCTCCTTGGAAGCACATGAAAGCCGCCTTCCATTCGTCACCATCTTTGATGTGTACGTTATTGTATTCCCATCGGAGATCCATCTTTGTGAATAAAGTAGCCCCTTTTAGCTTATTGACCAATTGCGAGATTAGGGGTAACAGGTAATTGTTTTTGACTGTGTGTTCGTTTAGATAATGGTAATCCTGTACCATGCATTTTCATCCATCCTTCTTAGGTACGAAGAACACGGGTGATGTTTGTGGAGACTTAGAGGGTCTAATATATCCCTTTTTGAGCTGATCATCAATGAACTCAGAAACTTCCTGTTGTTCTGTGACAGACAGGGGAATGAGACGTCCTTTCTTTGGGGTGAACGTGTCTTTCATATCAATGGTGTGATCCCATGGTTTCTGTATCAGCATGCACTCTGATTCTCCTTTATGGAATACTTTTAAATACTTGTGGAACTCCTTTGGCACGAGTTCCTCTGCTGATTCCTTCTTAGGGGTAGGCTTATCTAAAGCCGCGTGTACTGCGTAAGTGAGATATGTGTTTTCCTCTTCTTCTTTGTCAGCATGTTATAAGAATGATTCCTTATCCTGAAGGAAGGAGCATAAACGTGGGCATCACGTCATCTCAACCGTGCCTTTGGTCCAGTCTATATTAGGATTATGCTTCTTCAACCAGGAGAAGCCTAGTATCATCTGATTCTTGCCGAGATCTGTGATTTCGGCTGTGACACGTTCTCTGTGTCCTTGGTAATCAATAATAACTTCTGCAGAATGCGTGATGTTTCCAGCGGAATTCTTGGTTCCATTGACATTAAACACGGGAATAGGATTGCAAAGTGGCGTCAGGGGTAACTGATGTCTCTGAGCCCAAGCACAATCTATGAATATGACATTTGCTCCACTATCGAGCAGAGCTTCTGCGGTAATGAAATTCTTGGTGTGAGAGGGAGCGACTCGAATTGTCATACAGATTTCCTTCTGCAGGTTTGTGCTACGTACGCACGCTTCTTCCGGGATTTGGATATCAGAGTTTGAAAGTGAATTAAGCACAGGTGTGAAGCCCCTGCTGAGCTCCACTAAGGGAGGCCCACTTGGCATTAATGATGACTCATTATCTGATTCATCAGACTCTTCACCAGCCAGTGGCAAATACCTATTGTTGTCAGATAAATTAAACCTTACCTTTTTTTGTATCCGCATGAACACCCGGTTCGTTCATGTGGCTTTCCCTTTTCCCTTCTTGGATTCTGTGTCCTTGAGGTTGAAGAAAGTTCATTTCATCATAGGACATGCCACAGACAACCTGGTCCGGGCCAGATGACTCATCCCAGGAGGTGGCACCTTCTTCTTTGATTCCTCTGGCCTTGCGGCCTCCACATCGACATTCCTTCTTGTGTCCTCCTCTGAGCCACTTGCAGTCTGGACATGCTAGCTTGGGCTTGGGGCAGTCTTTGACAAAATGACTTCCTCCGCAGTTGTAGCATTTTCTTGGAGCATTAGATGTCGAGGGTCTGTGCTCAAAGGCATCTATGTCCATGGCATTTGGATCTCTAGATCTTCGGCTACTGCTGTGGCATAAGAAGCTTATTAACTGCTTCCTTGTGCCTATTTCTCAGATCTTTGTGAGATAAGCGAAGACTGTGGTGGGACGAGGTCCCTCCAGTAGGATTTTGTCGATTATCGATCATTGGACGTTGTGCTCAATAAGCTTCACTAGGTGGGTTGGGTCCATGCCCGCTTGTGGTTCATATCTTTGGAAGTCAATGATCCAATCATCTATGGGCATTGCTTCCGTCTGCTTTAGGGTGCATAGTTTCTGTCTGGCCCATTCTTGTTGGTTAACGGAGCGGAAGAGGGCTTCGATCTCTTCTTCTAACTCCATCCACATGTAGGTACCACCGGTTAATAGGCGATCTATTCTTGTGTGGGCAAAGCTGCCTGCCTTTTATCCTTCAAGGCGTGATAGCATAGCTACCACTGCCTTGTGTGAACCTGCTGGGAATACAGTGGGATTCTCGGCAATCCATGCCTTCATCTTGGTCCACCATTCTTCGAACTTTCCCTTAGACCCATTGTAATTTCCAGGGTCTTGGAATACTTTGCTCATTTTGGGCGTTGTGCTGCCCTGTGCTGCGGGGACTGCCGCGAGCTGGATTCTGAGCATGTTGATTTCATTTAGACACGTGTTGATATGTGTAATGTGACCGTGTCATTCATTGGAGAAGTAATCAAACATAGCAAGGAGATCTTGCATGACAGCTGCGTCAAGTCCTCCATTGAGGAGATTTGTTTTGAATACTGATCGATCAAAAGACATGTTTGATTATTCAAATAGGGAGAGGGGGGTTTGGTACTTGTAAATGGTGTATTCTAGGCACCGCTGTGTGTGGTGCTAAGGTGGGGGTCCTTTTGACCTTGTAACACCTGTTCCTTGGTCTGAGGGGGGGAGTTTCTCTTATCTCGTCCTCAAACTGCCAAAGAACCCTTTCTTTCTCTTCTCTCCACCTTGTGGCTGCTGGCCAAACCTTTCTCTGTTGTGGTTGGCGGGGTCTCTCGTACGGAGTGGGTTCTCTTTCCCTAATCTGTTCCCTTCTTACTCTGTCTACTAGCCTGTCAACGAGCCACTCAACAACTCTCTCCAGCACAAATAAGGGCACTAGTGCCGCTGGGATCTGCTGGTGTGCTGGGGGGTCGTACTTGTTCGGGTCATAGCTTCCGCTGGTGAC
Source organism: Boletus rex-veris (assembly GCA_038088795.1). Taxonomy (NCBI): domain Eukaryota; kingdom Fungi; phylum Basidiomycota; class Agaricomycetes; order Boletales; family Boletaceae; genus Boletus; species Boletus rex-veris. Next base: position 8,606 of record JBBPJQ010000327.1, read on the forward strand.
CAAGGGGGTGAGGAGAGTGACTGGCACTTCCTGTAGACTCTTGTAGTCCGAAAGGGCGAGAGATGGAGGGGTTGGACTTCCTGGCGCTTGTGCCAGTTCTAGCTCCGCTGCTTCTACTTCTGGTGTTGGAGGGTAAACTAAATCTAATGACCCATTGGCCGACCCGAACCACTCCCGAACCTCTGATACATGCTTGTTGGGTACGAGTGCTGATCCTTCTACCAATGAAACGTAAGTGTGAGATACAGACACTAGAAAGATGTCTTGAGCTCCGTAAAGCACGTTGTATCCTCTTGAACGTACTGGAGGATTTGTAGTAAACACGAGCATATGGTGGGCGGTAGGAAACATCTTGGGTACTTCAGCGATCTGCTTCAACAGTCGTCCGCAAGCGAGGTAGCGATTAAAGTATAGTCTTGTTCTAGTGAAACAACCCTAAAGGACTCACACTTAAGTGAAGCCTTGGTGCTAGGTTGCTTGCACAGAGAAAAAGACAAGATGAGAGAAGTAAAGTTGCCTTGTAGGGGAAACTCCAAAAGAACAAGACTAGTGTTCTCTGGCGCTGAATTGGGGTTTATATAGTAAGTACAGGTGCACACGGACTGTGCTGTGCTACTGCTATATATAGTAAATACGCTGGACACTGGGTCACGTGATATACCTGTGTACATAGCCTGGCATGCATGATATGCATGTATGTGGCAGCATGAGGCTGCAGTGTGGATCTAATGTGAATGAGAAGCATGGATGTGGGAGATTAGATGCGCATGTGTGAATAGAAGTGTTGAAGCGGATATGAAAGAAGTGCATGTGAGTGCGTGAAAGGAATAGATAGGGGTTGAGAATGAAAGAAAATTGATAAGTCCGTTTACGCTTGAGTAGCGGTCGTAACACCTATGGCCCAAAAACTCAGCCAATTTGATATATGATGGATGTGTGTTAATGGGATAGCAGCCATGGTCACTCAAGATGCCGACTGGAAGACCGCATAGGTTGTGGTGTTCTTTAGTGTGAAAATGTCACCGGCCCAGCAGAATTACCCCGTGCATGATCAGGAAATGCTGGCAGGGGTGGAGAGAATGCTGCGTTACTGTGACATCTTGCAGGGTGCTCGTTTTACCTGGTTGACGGACCATAAGGGATTGACCCATTTGCTTAATCAGAAAAATCTGTCGGGTCATCAGGCTCGATGGCTCGAGAAGCTGAGTGAATTTGACTTTACCATTGAATATGTGCCGGGCATTGACAATGTGCTTCCCGACGCACTGTCTCGGCTCTACTCTTTGGATGCTCCTGGTACTGTGTGGAGCACGTCCGAGTATGTTCAATTTGCAGATGTGGGGGTTAATTGCTCCCTGGCAACACTAATTAGTATGCCAGTCCTGGTGGGTGACGAAGCGAAGGCATCTGGACTTACTATGGGTCGCAGCAACTGAGCAAACAAGGGCATTGGCCGTGAGCGACTGGATCCATCACATGAAGTGACGAAGCGTGCCCCTTGCCCGGCATGTTCCACGAGTGTCCCCAGTGACACGGTGATCCATTCATCTGGGGTGTTGCCCAAGGCTGAGTCTTCAGGTGACTTTGCTAAGCAGATGGCTGGTAAGATCGTGATTTGTGGCCTGCAAGCTCAATCTGGAAGGGGGGATGATCAGAGTAACCCTACACCCAAGCTAGACAAAGAACCTATACCCAACGAGGACCTGTTACAACCGGAACCCAATACACAGGACGAGCTAATTGAAAGTTGTTCAGTCGAGAGTTCGTTGGCAGCCTTTGCCAATGACGACCTAATGGGAAAGCTGAAGGACCAATACAGATCTGATCCCTTCTTTAGCCTGATACTTGAGCATCCCGACCATTATCGAAACTTCGAGATGCAGGATGGCTATATCTGACTGAAAACGAAAGAGTGGTCAGCAGTTTGTATTCCGAATATCACAATAGATGGACGAAGCATCTGAGAATGGATTATCGAACAAGCCCACTCACTGTTGGCTCATCTCGGATTGGTAAAGACTTGGACCTATTTGCGTGACCACATTTGGTGGAAGGATATGGTGTCCGATGTCCAAAAGTACTGTGAGTCATGTACCATTTGTAAAAAGAGCAAACCACCCAATCAGAAGCCTTACGGGCTATTGACAACCCTCGAAGTGCCCTTAAAGCCTTGGGAATCCATCAGGATTGACTTCATTGGACCACTACCCATTTCTAAGGATTGGGACGGTGAATACAATTCTATAACCACTGTTATTGACTTACTTACCGGGATGGTACACCTGATTCCAAGTCAAACCGACTACTCAGCCAGAGAAGTAGTGGAGATGGTGTTCGCTGAGATCTACAAACATCATGGACTGCCAAAGACAATCATCAGCGACAGGGACTCACTATTCACGAGTATGTTCTGGACACGCCTGAAACAGCTGATCGGGATTGAGCAACGTCTCTCAAGTGCATATCATCCACAAACAGATGGATCCACCAAGCGCGCTAATCGAACGATCAGCCAAATGTTGTGATCTTGCATTGGACCTAATCAGAGAGACTGGGTTAGTAAACTACCTGCAATTGAATTCGTGATCAATTCAGCGTGATCCAAAACGACTGGCTTTGCTCCATTCTTCTTAAACAGTGGACGAATCCCTCGTACCTTTATATGGAATAACCCAGCTCCTGATGAATACCCTAGCATGCGGAGCTTCATGATCTGAATGAAACACGCGATCATGAGCGCGCATGATGCAGTGCTAGAAGCCTGAGTTAAACAAACTCAACACTAATTGAAAGCATCAAGCTTCACCTTTCTCTGTCAGAGACCTGGTGTACATGTCAACTAAGAATATGTCACTGCCAAAAGGCCAAGTTCGGAAGCTTACCCTGAAATTTATCGGCCCATATGAAATCAGCACTGATTATAACAATAACTCTTATCAATTAGACCTGCTGGACCACATGTGTCGATGAGGGATTCACCCCATCTTCCATGCAGCCTTGTTGAGGATCCATGTGCCAAACGACGACTGCCTGTTTCCGGGATGAAAAGAAACACAAGTGGCAGATTTCGGCAAAGCCAAATCCGAATGGCTTGTTGACCGGATATTGTCCCATGTGGGAACTGGCTGAGGCATGACCTTCGAGGTGAGATGGACGTCCAAGGACATCATCTGGTTGCCCTATGATCACATTGCAAAGACGTCAGCCATGACCGAATACTTTGAGCTACTCAATGTGACCAGGATCGAGGACTTACCATGCGGAACTGGCACGCCACCTGACACAGACCCGCAGATATATAGCGTGGCCTGCTCATTGGAGATTGGAACTGACGAGTCCCCAGCAGTTACACACAACTCATCTTGACGCCAGATGCATCAACCACATGTCAGCACGTCAGTACCCTGGAGGAACACAACCAAGAGACAATTCCAATACATATTCCAACATGGCGACAATATTGTATTTCGGTCCATCAATAGAGACGGCACACCCTTCGTCACAACCGTGGACCACTTGAAGCTCTGCCTTGCTTATAGCACGGAAATCCGACTTAAGGTCGTGCAGGAGGCCCTGTCACCTCAGCCTGATGGATACAACACCATCACTTCCATCTTCAATGCTGAACCTAATGTCCATCAGGAATTTGCGATCCTTGGAACTGACAAACAATGGCAGCCTACATATAACCCGGATCCCAACCTAGCATTCATCGTCGGTGAGGGCCTTTGTCACCCTGACCCGACAGGTCCTGATCCCCAATTGCGAGAAATTGGGGAGTTGTACGTTGATCAGCAGCTGTGGGCAAATAGGCGGAAATTGGAAGAAAGGGGACAAAAGGGACAAAGAACAGATAAGTCAGCTGCTTTGAGGGAATACCACGAGTTCAGGGGAAGAGGATGCACCTGAGGAAGGGGTCGAGGGCATTGGATTGGAGACCGTGATCAAGCGCAGGAAGGAAGCCAGTTGAGAGGAGGTCAGGGACCCTGGGAAAATGGAGAGTGTGCTTTCCCAGACTCCTCAAGCACTACCGAACAGCACAGCGAGTCCAGCTACCTAACATCCCCTCAACACTCCTACCTCCCTGTCTCCCCCAATCCTTACTCCTCGGGAGCTGGAGTTAAGCTGCACTTGACTTATCACAACCCAACATTCACCCCCACCAAGCCGGAACCGGCCAGAGATCAGATCATGGACGACTCAGAGAACCTAGGTGCACTCGAGGATGTGGATGGAATCCCCGAGTTCGGACCAGATGAAATTCAAGCTTCTGGACAATGAGCAAGTGCGGCGCTCTCACTGGAAGGGGGGATGTAACGATCATGACCCCGAATTATACCTCACTTCTCATTCTCATCCCTAACCATGCAGGCTCATGCCATAGCCCATCACAATGACACTCGTTCCACCATGTTCTTTAGCCCTTTACTACTACCTCTGTCGACACATTGTCATATGACTAGTGTGACCATACGCTCTTTGACTCAACCCTTAGCCCTACCTTGTTCCTTACCCCTGGATACCTTAGTACTTAAGGACCTCGTTTGTACCGCACTCAGGCAGTCGTTGGAATTACGAGGATTTTACCTTGTGATCTTATTTGCGATTCTTCTACCTGTGCCACTACGCTAGTCACAACTAGCTATCATCACACCTTCCAATGTGCGAAATGGATGTAGCAATTGGAAGGAGTAATTTACAGCTGCAATAACTTTTGGTACACTACATTTACAGATGTATGCTCCTCATTTGATTCCGAAAAGAGGGCTAGCATGTGTGCTCGATGTCAAACTGTAGAGCTGTCCACATGTAAAAGGATCGATCCATAGATCAAGAACGGACACCACTGAAATGTAAATTACCTTGTATATACAAGGTCACTCCTCCCCATAATTGTGGCTGTGGTGTACACTTTTTTTCATCAGCATTCCAACTTTGTATCTGTGAGTGATCAATCACTCCTGAAACTTCACCATGAACTTGTTCCCCTTATGGGTCCAGTAATACTCATTGTGACGGAACATTTTTGAGATCCATACCATCACCAAATATGAAGCTCAGTATAAGGTAAGCAAATTCTGAGTACCTATATGGATGGCGAAATGGTTTCTTGTTTATGTAGATTACATCAGCAAAACACAAAAATACTGTAAAGCACTGTACAGTGCTGTATAGTGACACAGTGACACAGTAGGTCCCCCATTTTACAGTGACAATAAAATGTGTTTAAAAGTCAATTTTATTGCTATATGTTACGGTTTAACAAGGGGGCTACACTTTTCTTTCACTTATTGTTCACTCGTCTCTCATCTTGTTCACTCTAAGGAGTTGTATTCATACTGGAGTCGTCCTCCAGCTATTTAGATCTTGTTCCTCGATCTCTTTCCTCTTTGGCTCACACAGCTCTCCTGCATCAGTAAATTTATATGCTTCTTTATTTGGCTTTACATGTCTTATTGTACTTATCAAACTACGAATCATATACAATACTACCACAATTAATTGCAAAACATTAGAAACCTCAAGTACACTATATTTTAACAAAAATCCAGCTTAGAAACAGGTTTTTGTAACAACTTTGAAGGTGTTGTGAAACTTGTGATAGTCAGCTAAGCAGAATAAGACATATAAAGCCAAATAAAGAAGCATGTAAATTTACTGATGCTGACTTTCCACTCAGGGGTTCTCCTGGCAGACCTTGAGGGCTTGGTCTAAGAGGGGGATACTGTCACATCCCAGATTTCACCAAGTCCAACTCCAGTCCAACTCCGGATGGTCTCGGACAACCCTTGAGCTAGGAACAATGGACATCCATGGAGTTATGTACATCACCTCCGGACTTGTACCTCTTATTAGTCTCCTTTCGTTATAGTCTACATTTCACCTGTTAGTTCGTACAGCTGTTCCGGCTGTGTTCCACCTCTGTCCTGACTCCTATGTACATTGCCTTCGCCTAGTAGTTCCAGACCCATACTTCCTCCGGATCTCAAACATATATAAACTCTTGTATTTCTCTGTCGTACCTTCAGTACAAATATTAACTAAGTCACCTCCTTTTGAGTCTGACTTCCCTTTGACCTTCCTCTACTCTAAATACGAGGACATGGGACTTGACAAGGGTGTGACACATAAGTCCTGTGCCAATGTCCTCACTCCTTCGTGATCTCCATACTCTGTACCTCCGCACCTCTGCACCTCCATCGACTTAGGTCGAACCTCTGTTCCCCTCCGTTACCTATTACCTCAGATCTCGCCAGACTTGAACCGGAGGATCTGAACTTGACACTTGTGGACCATAAAATTGCATGTTTGCATCAGGTTCTGGGTCTTGAGGCAGCCTTGATGCTTCATTAAAAGCCTCTTTTGCCCAGCCATCATTGTCTATATCATCTGATGGAGATGGTGAAGGTGGAGGAGATGGTGAAGGAAAGTGAAGTGGCAAGAAATGTTCTGGTGACCCAGGTAAAGCAGCAGGAGGCTTGGGAGGTGGTGTCAACACAGGATGAGTGGACCTGATGTGGGTTGTATGAACCCCTTACTAGTGATCAAAAAAAGTGTTTGCACCCAGATTGGGTGCAAAGGATCTGTAGGACTTGGGGGCTGGTTTGATATGGCATATGGAAGGTACCTAAGAAAGTCACGGAGAGGAACAATGAAATAGTTCCAACATTAGGTAACATTATTCCCCTCTAGGTTAGGCAACACCTATAAATTCCAGGCCCAATTGAGCATCCTGAGTTTGTGGCAGTTTTTTTTCCGACCACAAAGACTCTCCGGTTCTGCTCTACATCATGGAACAAGTTCCTCCTTCTGAAACTACAGTGCCAAGGCGTACTAGACCTGGGAATGCTGAAAAGTAACCCACTCAGATCCTTTTGACATGGGTACAATTCAGAAACATTGTACCAAGGCTGAGAAGGCAGCGGATGACCAGCATCTCTTGGAAGCTAAAGCAGCCTTGCAGAAGGCCGCAGACAAAGGCATCGACCATCTTGCTTTGCTTGAAATGGAGGCCGAGGCAAAGGCAAACAAAGCCAAGGAGAAGAAGACAGCACCACTCCCACCTCGTCCTCGTCCCCACCGTGTCTACAAGAAAAAAGATACTAATGTTGGTACTGGGGAGGAAGGAAAGCTGCGTGAGAGTGACGACAAGGTGATAATAAATCTGCCTACCTACATCCACATGACAACTCACCTTTCCTGGACAGAAGCACACAGCCCCACCTGATGAGAACATGAAGCTGGTATGTCAATTCTGTCATGTGAAGTTCCTTTGGACTCACCTTTCTGGATACCAGCATTTCAGTAATGTAGCAGCCGAAGGAAGGACCAAGACTGCTAAGATGCCAGCGAAAAGCTTGTTGAAGGACACAATCAGTATGCAAAAGACCAAACTTGATAAGCTGAGTCTCATGTCAGATTACAGCACTGATAAGGCTATTGGATCTGGGATTGTTTGATTTAGCCACAGAGTAAGTCATGCATGCACATTGCATAATTCATCATGCATCATGTTTTTACTCACCGAATCTACTTTTTTTTTTCAACCATGTGTTGAAAACCAGAGTTAGCAAGAAGTTCTCTCTTGGTGGCCAGGTGAAGATTTGGGATGACGATGTCGCTGCTGAAGACAGCAGACCGCCGTCCACAGGCTCTGTTACAACCACAGTTGCATTCCCACCATCTTCCACTTTCTGTTATGGTTCACTAAGGGGGCTACACTTTTTCTTCACTTATCGTTCACTCGTCTCTCATCTCATTCACTCTAAGGAGTTGTATTCATACTGGAGTTGTCCTCCAGCTATGTAGATCTCGGTTCCCGATCTCTTTCCTCTTTGGCTCACACAGCTCTTCTGATTCCCGTGCTATATTTAGATTCCTTTCACTCTTTCATTGGCCATCACCTTTCTTCAGACTTCTTTGATGGCTGAGATAGTATTTCCAATGATGCTGCACATCAGATCTTGACCCACTGCGGAACTGCGTCTCCGCATTGTGGAATGGAATCCCATTGGGCTTCCACTTCATTATTTCCTATTCCATCTCTCACATGGACCAGGGGCCTACCATATATATAGTCTTGTACTTCTCGCCAGTATTTCCCTAAGCTAGTTCTACGCAATATCAGTGTTAGTTCCTAGTGACCTTGAGTCCTGTGTTGTTCCAGGATAGAGAGACCATCAAGTCTTCGTATTGTCTCGAAGATAGACTTTGTTCCTACTCACTCATCATACTACTTCTCGCCGACGTTATACTCTTTGATCTGTATCATATCACAGCTCGTCAACACTACGCTGTGCGTTACAAAAGAACTAGCTTTTCCCTTTGTCCCTACCTTTGCATAGAGGACATACCCCTCCCTCATCATATCTCGCCAAGGCCTCTTCAGACTGCCCTCACCCTCTCCTGAGCATGACCCTAGTCCCTTGCGGATCGCCTCATCAGCGCTACCCGCTACTGTGGAACAATCACTCTCCTCTACCCCCATGTCTTCACCACTTCCCCAGATCCACTTACTCCCGCCAAATCACCACTATTTCCTCTATGAACCAGACCAATTCACATCACCGGAATCTACCTGCTTCTACAGGGAACATCAACATGAATTAGCACGTGAAAACTGGAGATTAGGAAGACCTGCCGACTTCCTTCCCACAGCTGAATGAGAACCACTGCCCTCTCCTATTGTCCCTGACGACGAGGAACCCCCCATTGAATTTCACAACTGAGAACTGGAACCGACCAGCCCTCATGCAGACCCGACTCCCCCAGAAGATGACAATGACTCTGACATGATGTCAGAAATTAAGGCCGGGCTCCTGGAAGACTTCTCCAGTGAGCCAGAGGATGCCAATAGATGGCTCCTATCGATGAAAGCCTACTTCCAGATCAACTCAGGAATATTCATGGATACAACTAAGTCCCTTACTTTCTTAAACAAAGTTAGCAGGGGCCGTGGAAAGACCTTTAGTGAAGGATGGCTGATGCAACTCACGAACCCCGAAATTGGGGACAATGACAAGACCTTCCAAAAGATTACGGAGGCATTCGAGTCAACATTCTTGCCTTACGACGTAGCCACCAAGGCTAGGACCGACTTATCAAAGCTATGGCAGATTTCCAATAGAGACAGAGACAGATTCAACATGTACACCTTCACGTTCCAACTGCTAGCTGAAAAGTCAGGAATCACCGACCCCAATGCTCTTATCAAGTGGTTCATCAATGGTCTTAGCACCCATCTCACAACCATGGTACTCTCTTGTGAGAACATCCCTAAGAACTACAAGGCCTGGATCGCCAAAGCTGGATAGTTCCAACAGCAGCTTAGGTGCATAGGAAACTTGCACCACAGACTTGCCCATATCCCCAGTCCTGCAGTCTCTCGACCCTCACCCCGTGACCCGTACACCATGGACGTAGATGCTGAAACAACCCTAAAGGACTCACACTTAAGTGAAGCCTTTGTTTGCTAGGTCGCTTGCACAGAGAAAAAGACAAGAGAAGAGAAGTAGAGTTGCCTGTAGGGGAAACTCCAAGAGAACAAGACTAGTGTTCTCTGGCACTGCATTGGGGTTTATATAGTAAGTACATGTGCACACAGACTGTGCTGTGCTACTGCTATATATAGTAAATATGTGGGACACTGGGTCATGTGATATACCTGTGTACATAGCCCGGCATGCATGATGCGCATGTATGTGGCAGCATGAGGCTGTGGTGTAGATCTAATGTGAGTGAGAAGCATGGATGTGGGAGATTAGATACACATGCGTGAATAGAAGTGATAGAGCGGAGATGAAAGAAGTGCATGTGAATGCGTGAAAGGAATAGATAGGGGTTGAGAATGAAAGAAATTTGATAAGTCCATATATGCTTGAGTAGTGGTCGTAACAGATGCCATATGTCTATCGCTGACTCAGTGTGCTGAGTATATGCAGAAAAACCAATGCTTTATATGCCATCAGGTTGGCTGTAGGTCATCCAACCACTCTCGACACGGAACCGACCGTGCACCATGTCCTTGCCCAAATGCATCTTCCAGATGGTCCACATGTTCATATTGAACTCCTCAACAGAGGACAAGAGCCACCACCACCACAATGGAGGAAGATGACGAGATAGCATCCTATCTAGAGAGACTCGGTAGCGATGAGAAAGGCGCCGCAATTAAGATCCTCAAAACAGCTTTTGAGGAGGGCCACACCTCTGTGGAGGAGGAGGAAGGCTACCAAGCCATGGCTGCGGTATGATCAGCCTCATACCAAGAGTGCCAAAAGGAAGTGACCAGGGCTGCACCACAAGTCAGTGCAGTATGGTCTGGACCATGGACAAATCGATTTTCCACTATCATGCTGGTGGACCTCTGGAGTACTACTCCGGAGGAGGACCTATTTCTGAAAGGTCAAATGTTCGCAATGGGACCTGATCCACAGCTCGGGGCAGAAGTGACTATGGCTAGGGGTCTTAGCCAGGGGTCTGGACCACAACCCTCTCTTCAAGAGTCTGCTCATAGGAAAACAGTCAAACAAGGAATAAAGGTAGTAAGAGCAGTGAGGGGACTAGGGAGATCTTCTGTCACAGAACCGACCTTGCAGCAGGATTTTTAGATGGCAGGAGTGGATCGACACCGCCGCCTGCCAAGAATAACTTTTCACTTAGATGTTCACCAGTGTTTGTGTCAGGAAATTCATCATTGTCAATTATCATCCCTGTCATTCTTTATCCCCCAAACAACACCACGTTTAAAATCGTTGAAACAAAAGCCCTCATCAACAGTGGGGCAACTGGATGCTTCATTGACTATGCTACTGTGATGGCTTGTGACATTCCCACCACACAACTTAAGACTCCCCTGCGGACGAGCAACATAGATGGCACCCCCAATCAAAATGGCCTTATCCGCAAAAAGGCAACAATTGTACTATGCATCAGAGAAACAACTGAACTCCGGGACTTTCTTGTTATTGACTGTGGCAAGGACGACGTCATCCTCGGGCTACCATGGCTCCACGAATGCAATCCGGAGATAGACTGGAGTACAGGATTTGTGCGTATGGCTGACGAGGAACCGACCTCACAAGAATCTGACACAGACCCAACCGCACTTCATACCAGTGGATGTGAGGACTTGGCAGCCCTCAGTCACATCATCACATATTTCAATCACAAATGCCAGGTGGAGAAATTACGGAAATGACATGTTGCGTGGTGGCGACAAAACATTGACCAGGACCAGTGGAAAAGGACCACTTGGCTTCACCTGAAGGTACCTGATGTGGAACTGACCGCGCAGTGGGAAGAGATACTGGTGCTCATAGACTGTGAGGAGGATGATGACGAAGACAAGCCCACCAGACCTTCCATTCGTAAAACAACAATCTCAACTTCGCTTGCCCAGGCTCAGGATGCGAAGAAGACTAAAGTCAAGCTTCCACGGGAATTCTCAGACTTCGAGGACATCTTCCAAAAAAGGGACAACGGACCCCTTCCGCCTTATAGGATGTTTGATTATGGCATAGATCTAGATAAATCCTTCAAACCTAAAGTTGCCAAGGCCTACCCACTCAACCCCAAGGAGCGAGAGGCATGTAAAGATTTTATCAATGAACACATGAAGGCCGGACATATACGACCTTCCAACTCCCCCATGGCATCCCCGTTCTTCTTCATCTCCAAGAAGGACAGAAATCTTCATCCGTGCCAGGACTATCAGTATCTCAACAAGCATACTGTCAAAAATGCCTACCTGCTCCCTCTCATAGGTGATTTGATGGATCAGCTCAAAGGATCCAAGCACTTCACGAAGATGGATATTTGCTGGGGCTATAATAACATCCGGATCAAGACTAAAGACATCTGGAAGGCAGCATTCATAATGCCTTTCGGCCTCTTCGAGCCTCTTGTCATGTTTTTCAGCCTTTGCAACAGTCCTGCGACTTTTCAGTCGTTTATGGACTTCATTTTCAAGGATATGGTCGCAGAAGGGTGGCTAATCATTTATATGGACGACATGCTGATCCACTCCAAGGATCTTAAGGAGCATCATGAAAGAACAAGACGAGTCTTGGAGCGCCTGCAGGACAACAGACTCAGTCTCAAATTGAAGAAATGCACATTCAATGCTGACGAAGTTGAATTCCTTGGTATGGTTGTTTGTGAAGGAATTATCAAAATGGATCCAACCAAGCTCTTGGCTATCGATGAGTGGGCATCCCCCAAATCTGTACGCACAGTCCGTTTGTTCATCGGATTCTGCAACTTTTATCACAAGTTCATCCCCAACTTCTCAGAACTCGCTCAGCTGATCTTGGATCTTACAAAGAAAGGGCAGCCGTGGTCCTGGACACACGTGCAACAAGAGGCTTTCGATTCCCTCCATCAGGCCTTCACTTCTCGACCAGTATTGACCATGCCAGATACTTCCAAACCATTCTTTGTCATGACCAATGCCTCCCTGACTGCCACAGGGGGGGTACTCATGCAAAAAGACGGCAATGGTGACATGCACCCATGCTGTTACTCCTCCAAGATGTTCTCCCCCGCCAAACATAACTACAACATCTACAATTGAGAACTTCTCACAGTTCTCCACGCCCTTGAGAAGTGGCGCCATTACCTCACCGGAACCGACTGGCCTGTAACTGTGCTCACAGACCACAAAAATCTGTGCTACTTCAAGGACCCCAGACAGCTCTCTAGGCGGCAAGCTAGATGGCTATTGATGTTACAGGACTACGACCTCTGTTTCAACACGTACCCAGTGCCAACATGGGCCCCACAGATGCGCTTTCTTGCCGTAATGAGACGGACACCTTGAAGGATAATGCCGACGTAGTCCTCCTACCGGGAGAACTCTTTTTAAGGAAAATAGATGCCGATCTCCATGGAGCAATCGAGTGGTCTACAGAATCGGACTCCTTCGTGATCGACCAGTTGAAGCAGCTGCATGGTGGCGCTTCCGGTATCCCTCACTCTTCAATCCATGACTGGCAATATGAGGACTCCATCTTATACTTCAAAAATCGGGCCTATGTGCCTGAAGCCCACTGGAACGACCTTCTCCACATCGTCCATGGCTCTCCTGCAGGCAGCCATGGCAGTTACTACCAGACCATTAACGCAGTACAACGTGACTATTGGTGGCCTGGACTCACTGCTTATGTGTGCTGTTTTGTTCAAGGCTGTGCCATTTGCCAGGCCAACAAGGTCAACACCCATCCTACCATTCCTCCCCTCACGCCAATGCCGGTGGCTTCTACTCGCCCCTTCCAATGTCTTTCGGTTGATCTTATCACGGACTTGCCGCTGTCACATGGATATGATTTGGTTATGGTCGTGGTTGACCATGGCCTTACAAAGGGGGTAATTTTCACCCCTACTCACAAGAGCACAGATGCCGAGGGCGTCGCGCAACTATTCTTTGAAAAGGTCTTTCCCTGTTTCGGACTCCATGACAAGGTTATCTCGGACCGTGGTCCACAGTTTGCCTCTGCCTTCGCTCTAGAACTGGCGAGGCTCTTGCAGTATGATCCACTCCTTTCTTCCACTTATCACCCTCAAACAGACAGAGAAACGGAATGAGTCAATCAAGAACTGGAAACCTATCTTTGGATCTTCTGCCAAGGGGATGCCACCCAATGGTCGGACTTATTACCAATGGCGGAGTTCTGCCACAACTCCTCCATTCATTCGGTAACGGGAAAGACTCTGTTTTCTCTCATGATGGGATTTGAGCCGAGGGCCTATCCATCACTCAGCAACACCACCTTCCTACCCGCTTTGGAAAAATGCCTTGGAGACCTTGAGGAGGCTTGCAAGGAAGCTACTGCCGCCCATGAAAAGGCACAACGATATATGCACAAACGAGTCACCTTGCACTTTAAACCATGGAAAGTTGAAGACAAGGTATGGCTTGAGGGCCGTAACCTGAGACTCCGCTACCCCTCTCGCAAACTCGCTCCTTGAAGGGAAGGACCCTTCGAGATCACACAAGTCATATCACCCATTTCGTACAAACTCTGACTCCCACATACCTGGAAAATCCACAACGCCTTCCATGCATTGCTTCTGACTCCCTATCGGGAAACCGCGGAACACAGACCAAACTTTGTTCTGCTTCTGCCGGACTTTATAGATGGGGAGGAGGAATTTGAAATAGATCAAATCCTCTCCCATCGGGGTTCTGCTCGACGCCGCCACTATCTTGTTTCATGGAAAGGCTATCCATCTTCTGAAAATACCTAGGAACCTGAGTCCAATCTCGGACATGCACAGGATCTCCTTGAAGAATATAAAGCCAGGGACCCCATCGCCTTCCCTTCCTCTTAACTGTCACCACCCTCAGTCGAAATTGCTTTAAGAGTCGAGCCCCAGCTCCTCATTATCATTTGCCCATGTCCAATGTCCTCCCGCTCCAGCTCCCCATTCGCGTACACAGACTCCCTGCTAGAGATCAATGAATTCTCTATTCTTCAGTCCTTGAGAACGCCGCTGCCACCCTTGCTTTTGGAGCTCTTCCCATATACCGAGATTGACTGGTACTCAAATCTTTGGTGGAGCTCTTTCACACATATGCCACCACTCGCACCATCCACGCTCAACTCCTCCCCCATGGGACTTTGCCCGTCTACGCTTCAGCCATGGAGCAGGCCATCCACGAGTGTTGAGACGCAGTCCTCAATGCTCTATCCGATCATGGATTCACTGATGTCATCCATGGACTTCCAGGACCACTGGTCCTTCACATTCTTCGACCCATTGTCAGCACCCTACCTGCCAATCTCCGTCAATACTACCTCGACGACGAACCCAACCATCCCTGGGACACGGACACCTGGGCCAGAGACTACCCCAAGGACCTCTGGGCAGACGATTCCACCGCCTCCCCAAGAGGATCTTCCTGCTCCTGTACCCCAATCCCTGTCCCAGCTCCAACACCCGCCGCTCGCACTCCTACCCCCTGCGGAGATTCAGAGTCTTCTGGAGGACTTAGCGCGGGTGCTGGCTCCAGAAATCTTTCTGAGAGGCCCGCTACCACTGCTGAGGTTTCAGCCTTCCTCTCCACAGTTACTCGAAGACACCACACCTCCCCCTGATGATATCATTCTCCCTGCCCAGGAGTGACCTGCCACTCCAACACCCTCCAAGCGTGCTCGTAAACTCGACAAGCAATGGACTACCACGCTCATCTTCGGACTATCCTCATCCGTGTGCGGAACTTTGGGAGCAGCTTCAGCGCAAGGCGGCTGACGCCCTCGCAAGACCACTCCTTTCCCCTCCTCCGGCCGCTATAACAAGGACATTGCGGTGACGCCCTCGCCCTCGCCTGGGTCCTCGCATAACCCTATAGACGCTGACCCCTTCCCGACTCCCAAACCTGTTCTCTCCTGCTGCTTCATCTGTCAGCAATGGGGGCACATTTGCCCCGATTGCCCACACTACGAGTGCCCCTTCTGCCGCACCACTGCTCCAGGTCACATCCAGACCTACTGCCCTCGTTGCTGATGCCTTCTCTGCAGAGAACTCGGCCACTGTGATGAGAATTGTCTTGTTTGTCCCAACCCCACCGATGACTACGATCCCACTGACTATGAAGTCAACGAGGGCAATCAAGATTAGAGGTGTCTTGCAGGTGCTTCGACGTAGGAAGGGGGTAATGTTATGGTTCACCAAGGGGGCTACACTTTTTCTGCACTTATCATTCACTCATCTCTCATCTCATTCACTCTAAGGAGTTGTATTTGTACTGGAGTCATCCTCCAGCTATGTAGATCTCAGTTCCTGATCTCTTTCCTCTTTGGCTCACACGGCTCTCCTGATCCCTGTGCTATATTTAGATTCCTTTCGCTCTTTCGTCGGCCATCACCTTTCTTCAGACTTCTCTGATGGCCGAGATAGTATTTCCAATGATGCTGCACATCAGATCTCGACCCGCTGTGGAACTGCGTCTCCGCATTGCAGAACGGAATCCCATTGGGCTTCCACTTCATTATTTCCTATTCCATCTCTCGCACAGACCAGGGGCCTACCATATATATAGTCTCATACTTCTCACCAGTATTTCCCTAAGCTAGTTCTATGCAATATCAGTGTTAGTTCCTAGTGACCTCGAGTCCTGCGTTGTTCCAGGATAGAGAGACCGTTGAGTCTTCGCATCGTCTCGAAGATAGACTTTGTTCCTACTCACTCATCATACTACTTCTCACTGACACTATGCTCTTCGACCCATATCGTATCACAGCTTGTCAACACTATGCTGTGTGTTACACTTTCATTTCAAGCTTTGGAAAGTTGTCTGCTGGAACTTCTGTAGCAAGCCACATCAGCTCAGCTCTGTCTATCCCTGCCAAAGCCCTTCACACTGTGCAGGCACCACTGTCAGACCCATTGGAAGAAATTTTCAGTGATGCGGTTAGCGATGGGGCAGAGAGACGGGCTGTTGCCATGCATAATGTTGCAAACATCAGCAAAACCTGATTTAGGAACAATCACCTAAGTGACACAGCCATTACAGCATGATGTCACAGTTTTCAAGTTTCCTGCACAGCAAATGGCAGTGAAACTCCAATTTGGGCAGATAATCACAGCATACTGACAGCATTCACCCTGATGACACGACTGGCACGCCGGCTCACCCCACACAGTCTGACAGCGTGCAGATTACTATAGTCATTACATTAGATTCCAATAGTAGATCCTGATTGTACTACATAAAAATGCTAATTGAATTACATTACAATTGGACTTGTTGATTTTTTCATGAGCTACATGATGATTATGTCATCCTTTTTTGTGTTCATCATGCTAAGGCCAAACCTTTGACTCGTCGCTGCCACCACCACATTGTCAACAACGAGGATGTGACAGCATCACCACTGCCACCACAACGACAATGTCAATAACATGGTGGGACACCCATGACTGCCGCATTAAGATGTGACGACCAGGACAAACGCAGCAAGAGCTGCACCACCACCATCACCACCACTGGTATGGACAATGACAGTGAGGTGATGACGCAGCCACTGCGACGTCACCACCATGACAAGGTCGATGATGACCATGCAACATGGCACAGCAACGCGACACAACAGCACCAACGGCGACGGCGACGACGCAGCCACAACGGTGTCCCCACCGTCATAAAGACAATGATGACGACGGTGCAGTGGTGGCATCGTCACCACCACCACCACCAGGTTGTTGACGACACATCCTCCATGGCATCCCCACCACCACCACCACCATCACCACCACCACCAGTCATTGATGACACAACACATCCCCACCATTGTGAAGATGGCGATGACAACGACGCAGCCACCACGGCATCCCCACCACCGCCGTGAAGACGACAATGACAAGATGCAGTGGCATGACCATCCCAACAATGACACCCCCACCCCAACAACGGCGACACGACAACAATGTCGATGACCACTCGGTGGTACGACCACCCCTACACCAATGGCGATGACATGGTGAGAATGACATTGATGTGGTGCCACCACCATCACCACCACATGAATGGTGATGGTGACAACAACAACTTGTTGAAAGGACACGTACTTGATGTCACGTGACCTGCTTATATAATCAGTAATAGTAGTATATAAGACTCTGCTGAGTCTGAATATGAAAATAACTCTCTTGATCTCTAACCGCTATCATCTCTGAGTAACTCCCTCCAAAGGTAATGCCCTAGAGTAGATTCCCTCTACCCGGTATCTACATTGGGTAGACGCTATTGCAACACAACTCTCAGTGGCACAGCCACCCCCACACCAACAGCCACCATGCAATGACAACAACATCGATGTGGTGCTACCACCACCACCACCACTACCACCACCCCCACACCAACGGCGACAACATCATGACCACAACATTGACACGGTGGTGCCACCACTACCACCACCACCACGATGATAATGACAACAACAACAACTCGCGGGTCATGCCACACCCACACCAATGGCGACAACACAATGACAATGACATCAGTGCAGTGGTGGCACCACGACAATGACAATGATGACTCACAGGCCATGCCACATCCACACCAACTTCAGTGACAATGCGACGACATTGACATTGGCACAGTGATGGCACCACCACCACCACAACAACAACAATGACTCCTCACAGGCCATGCCACACCTGCACTAATGGCGACAACACAATGACAACGATGGGTGGCACAGCTACCACCAATTGTCAATGTCCCCACCACTGTACAGACAAAGACAAAGACGACACACCCACCACCACCACCAGCTTGACAAAGATGAGGACAATGTGGCAACCACAGTGTACCCACCACCACCACCGGCTCATTGGCGAAGCAACAAGTCCCCACCATCGTAAAGATGACAACAATGCAATGCGGCTGCAAGGTGTCCCCACCAACATGATGGCGGCCACAGCCACGATGAAGATGACGATGCAAGGCACCATGAACGCAGGAGCTTGTAAATAGACACATGTATTATAGTTAGAAATAATACATTGGTTTCTACTACTTTGACTGTCAGGAAGCTGAGTAAGAGGGGTGAGAAGAAAAAAAAAGCCCTGTCTAGTTTTGTAGGGACTGTGCAAATGATACAGTGGTCACAGATACTTATAGACTGTGGCCGACTGCACAGCTTTTCCAAATCTGTACTGCACTGTGTGTTCTGTGGCCTAACTGTACGGAGGGGGACCTTCCTGTGACACTGTGACAAGTGTAACATGCTGTGCAGGGTCCTACAGTACTGTACAGCTAATTCGTGATTTGCTGATGTCTGCTTGTATCAACTGGCATGGTAAATACAAGTGACACCTTTTTCTCCTTTTCCTGTTTGGTGATGCTTAAAAAAAGTGTGACTCAAGCATATACAAGATGGGGACTTACCTTAATGTGTCCTTGTCATGCTTTCTGAGCCACATGCTTTTTCTAACCTTTTTTGTGAGAAAAAGTATGGATAAGGTTAATTAACTTGAAGCACAGTGCTAAATTCCTGATGCACCTCAGAGTCAAGAGTGACTCTAGCTCTTAGAGTTTAGAAGTGTACACTTATGTGAAGTGACTTGTAAGTGTTTTTTTAAGTTCAATTTTCACTTTTTTGTAGCTTTAAATAGTAGTATTTTATGGTAGTCTATGTTGTATGTTGTAGATAGAGGTTAATAAATGATATTGTTTGCTGTAATATCACTGACTGATGAATGATTAAACCAATCTTACAATGATAATTTCTACTTTTTGATGATTAATATTGTTAATGATATGGCATTATATTTCATTACAATATCCTTATCAAATGATACAGTATTGACAAAGATTAGAGATTATTTGTAAATTGTTACTTACACAAAACATTGGCTCTGAACATAATTTTTCTGGTGATTATCAATGAGATTTGACCTATATCTTTACATATATAGGATTAGCTTTTTGATAATAATAATAATTAATATTATTGTAATTGCAGGGTTTACAATTGGCTTATATAACATTACCCATATGTTTGTCTTTGTGTACTATAGACTGACTACTATCTGTAATGACCAAACCTGTCTGTGGTCAATAGGGGTCTAGCTGTTGAGCAGGAAGCACATAGACTTGACTAGCAAGTCCTATGAAGGTTTAATGATGTTCTATTGGTACAATGGGAATGGGAAATAACAGAAAGAACTAGACTAGAGACTAAGTACTACTGATTTACAGTATTTATACGGTTTAACATAGGGGCACAGACCGAGCTGTACATAGCTATGATTGCTATAAAGAGTTAATATGTTGTAAACTGGTTAATATGAGTTAGCCAGGACTTAGCCATGAGTTAGCAGATAAGCACTGCCTAGATAAGATGAAGAGATGTGATTGGACAATAAGGGAAAGTGAGTCAAAGGGAAAGTGGCGAGGCGAGCATGAGGATAACACATCAGCAAACCTACATTTTTTCTGGGTCATTGAAATCAATGACAAGACTGACAGGCCTGAATGGCCTAATTAATGATAGATTGACCTGACTAACTGAACTGATTTACTGACAAGCTGATAAGCTAATTTATTGAATGGACTGGTTGACTAACTAACTATCTAGCTGACAAATTGACAAACCTGACACACCTGACTGACTGATCAACTGACCAACTGATG
>JBBPJQ010000328.1:0-28611 GCA_038088795.1 Boletus rex-veris
ATTCCTCACCAGCCTTCCCCCCCTCCATACCTCGTTCGAGTGCACCATCCGTGGCCCCCCCTTCTGCACTGCACCATGAACCACCTCTCACTTTTTCTTGAGATCCAAATCCTTCACCAGCTTACCACCCCTCCGTGGCTCATTCGAGAGCACCATCTCCTAATCCTCCTGTTCACAAGATAGTTTCTTGTGAACTGTCTGCACCATGTCAGACCACTGCAATACCTCCATGACACCCTTCCCTGCCTCCGCCAGCTGGTCCTCACCTTCCTTATGGTCAACATCTTTGGGCTGCATCAGATTCGCACGCAGGCCTCTGTGACTCTGGTGTTGCTGCAGGATTTGATTCCTCTGATGCATCACTGGAGGACGATCCTATCACAGTTCGGCCCTTGCCAATCATGAAAATTATTCCTCCTACTCCATTTGTCACTCACACTTCCAAGACTGGACCTCCCACCCATGAAGATGCTGGATTAGCATCTCCTTTAGAACCAAGCGATCCGGATCATGCCGACCATGACCCGCAGTTGTCTTTTGATGGACAAGCACCTCCTTCTGAGTGGTCAGCAATCTCATCAAGTCCTCTGACTGCTTCAAAAGGGTTACAATGAAATGGAGGTTATCCTTGAAAGGGTGGCTGAAGAAACAATGATGACAACTCAGCAAGTTGCCGAGGCATGGCACCGAGATCAGGGACGAATCATCAATGGGTCTAATTATTGGAACAGATATCAGGGTTACTGGAAGGCCAATGAAGCGGCTGAATGTGCGCAAGCAGATATTGGACTTGAAGAACCTGGTATGTGCATAGTGACAATGCTTCAGTCAATACTCACTCCCACATCGAAGCAATGCCAAGCATGATGAGCCACTGCTACAAAAAATTCATTGCAGATCAAGGGAGGTTTGGAAGGAGACCCTTGATGTCTTTGAGCTCACAGAGATTACAAAGATGTCAGAGCATACTCTGGCACAGTGTTCACAATCATTCCATAACATTCACTGAAAGCTTTGCAGTATCATATGTAGATCTGCTTTATCACTTTCTTTTCCCAGCTCTCATTTGTTCTTATTATAGATGGACTTGATGGCCACGAAGTATGGCTTCCAGAGTGCCCTGGTGATCTGCGGTAACATTGTCAATGAAGACAATGCTTTCGGTCGTGCATATACGACTCAAGGAGCTGCCAGTGTAAGTCAAAATTACCTCTCAAGACATCACACATCCTAATTTTTATTGTAGTTTTGAAAGACTCGTTGCAAAGCAGACGAGGATACGATCATTGGTCATTTGAAGGCCCATGTGTTGTAAGTCTCTGGTGTAGTTTTTGCGCGATATAAACTTACATTCACACAGTCATTTGGCATCTTTGGAGGTCGTTGCAGAGGCTTTCCCTGATGGAGAGCAGCACAACAACGGTGGAGATGGTAAAACACATAGTGTCCCACCCACAAAGCCATCTGCCTGCTCCACCGAGGCTACCTCTGCAGAGGTTGAAATGTCCTCAGATGACTACTCTAATTATACAAAGACTGTGAAGAGGTATTTTACAAAAGTGATCAGTGAGTACAGCACTCTCTTTATCTATGTAATAAACTGACAGCTATTGATAGAGGTAGCAGGCACAGATGTGTCAAAATTGACCTTGAAAAATTTTCCTTGGAAGACGCTACTCTCCTTCATGGCGACAGCTGGCCTTGTCATGGAAGGCTACCCTTTCGACATGCTAATGCCAGGTGAATGTCACAACTAACAAACCAAAGGAATCAGTGATCTCAAACTTCCTGAGATGAAGCGGCTGATATGTGCTGTCAAGGGCAGCACTTTGACTGTCAAACGTGTCAAGGGTGCATGCGAGTGTGATATTGTTCTATACTGGTACATAAATGCGAGTGGTATGCTGACATTTTATCTAGCCGATCTACTAGGCGGCATTGCACCTATCATCATTGAGGAGGCTCCCCCGTCATCATTGTATCAACCTCATGGCCGACAGATGTTTGCTAATGGCCAATTGGATCTCAGAGGTCCTAAGTGACTCCCCCCCTGTGCTGCCACCATGCATGTCAAGCGAAGTGGGATTCGGAAGGCTGTCAATTCTAACTCCGAGGCCGAGTATGAAAAGCCAGCACCGCAGCAGAAGAAGAGATGTGTAGAGGTGGTGGATCCTGGTCCATCAAAGTCGAAGAGAGTGGGTAGTGGCTCATTAAACGACTCTGCAGACGACGGAGAATCTTCGCAGGGAGAACCTCGCAAATGCAAACCAGATGAGGAACTCATCAAGCATGCAGGGAAGAAGCAGAAACAGGCTAAAGGTGGCAAATGCGCTGTCGGACACAAGAAAGCCTCCACTGCACCAGTGGTAATTGTCTCATCAGATGAAGACGGTAACAACAATGCAGGTAGGTTCCAGTTTCTCCATGTTTTCTCGCTTGTTCACACATTTTTCTTAGCCACCATGAAAGCACAGGAACTCCTGAAAGGTATACACTTAATTGAGTGTGATTCAACCATCATTGACTGTGTTCAGCATGTCCAAAGCCCCGATTAGTTAGGAGGGATATCCCTTCAGATGACGACAGTTCAGATATATTCCAGAGCAGCATAGCAGCAGAAGTTGCAAAGAACACCATCACCATAGCTCTCCAAAAGGAAGTCGCCGGCCCTTCCGAACTAATCAGTGTGCCAGGTTCACCATCTCCGAAGCGAGCTCCTCTTCCTCACCTCAATGCAGAGGATGTCGCCTTGCCTCACAATAACCCTCAAATGCCGCTCATCTCCTTTGCATCCTCAACACCCGCTCCACCTCCCCCACCACCTGCGCTACCTGTACCTCCCATCCATCCTGCACCTCTGGCACCTCCCATCCACCTCACACCTCCTCCAGCTTTCGCTCTGCCTCCATCTCGCACCCCTTCTCCACCTCCACACTTTTTGTCATATTCAACAGACATCATTCAGCAACCTCCAGTGCCTCTGCAACCTCCAGTACCTCCACGGCCAGCATACAGGGATTTGTATGATAACCACCCACTCCCTGATCAATTGCACTGTAACTCTCAGCATGACCAACCTCCCATCTACCTCCCACCAGCCATGTTTGTTCAACCAAACCAATATCTACAATCTGGTGGGGTTGAGAACCATCAACAAAGAATGTGTGCCACACCATTCGACCCACGTCATGCAGCAAGCTATCCTGACCCTCGGGACCCATATGGCCTTGCTTCCACGAGTGGAGGCTCAACAGGTACAGGGTGGTACCAGGCGTCACATGACGTCTATGGTCCCTGGCTGACTGACACGTATTCCAGTGACACCATGGTGAATTCTTGCAATGTGTCATTTAATCTACAGAATTCCCTTCCGAGACTCCCGTTGCCACCTCAGATGGATCTTGAATAAAGGTTTTTACTAGACTTTGTAATCTCCGGGGTGTTATGTCTTTGTAGCTTCTTTTCTTGTTTGCACTTCTTGCTAATGAGTCATAAGGACTTCATAATATTAGCTATTCTTGGATGATGCAAGATCCTGATGATCCAGGGAGAGTCGCCATTTGCTCGAACACTGACATGAGCACAAGCAAACCAAGAAATGTTATTTGATCAGCATATCCAAGATACATATAGCACTCATTAATGGTATCTAAGGGAGCCACTCAGCCTCACTGCGGTCAACAGCATGCATCAGCAATATGATGGCGAGATCCTGTGAGGTAATTTTTGAGTAGCAGGCACAGCTAACACCAATGACCAATGGTATTATTTCAACCCTGAGTGACGAGGTCAATCATGATGGTGAAACTGGTCAAGAAACGACAACCTACCACATACAAAAGACACCCACATGACACCCCTTGGTGACAAGGTACACAGGTCCAGACTCATCCACCAAGGGAACATCATAGATGAATACATTGTACATGTTCTGGGAGCGTCCATCTGGGTTAGCAAGGCGTGCCCTAAACTCAGTCATTGGTCCGCGTTGACCATCCCAAGTCAATGGAGTCCAGTCAACCCACTCAGCCACCTCACGATCCATGGCTTGGTGCAACATCCAGATGGCAAGAGCGACACTCAGCACCCTCATGTAAGAGACCTGCTTGACACCTAAAACAAGTGGGGCAGTTTTAACCCTAAACCAGACATTATCACAGGGAGATCTGTATGAAACAAATGAAAACTTACCAGCCACAAAAGACGCCTACACGATGCCCCTTCATCACGAGATATACATGACCTGGATCATCATCCTGGGGGATCTCATAGACATAGCCTTTATAAAGGCAATGCACTCGCCCGTCCATGTGGCCAATGCTGGGTATCAATTCATGAAGAGGGTCCTTTTTGCGGAAGAGAGAGGGGATAACAGTGGAAGACAAGGTGTGCATAGTGGAAGACGAGGCTTGCATATTACGTGGCATCCAGTCAGCAGGGGTTGGGGAGCCGCGAGCCAAATTGATAAGTACCAGTGGAGGCGCATCAGCCCCATTCAAAAGCCCAATTGAATGTGGCGTGGTGAAAAGCTTGGTCAGGTAGTCAAGGAGCATCCTTGTTTTTTCAGCAGCTGAGACTAGGCTCTTTAGGATGGCGAAAAAAGCACTGCATAACGGATGAGTTAAAGAAAAATGTGTGAACACATACTCACGCAGGTTAGGCTTGTGATGGAGCACAACAATCGGAATGATCGTCGGGAAGGGATGGGCCACATGTGTGAGCAGCACAAGGTCCATTGTATCCTGGCATGCCTGACACACTGATACCAATGTGCGCATCAGGGAATATAGGCATACTAAACAATGGGCGTGTCAGTCAAAGAGCGTCAATGCAAAAATTCCTCACATAGGTCAGAGTCTGGGATTTCGGCACTTGGAGAGGACATGGGGAGGGGAGTAGGATAGAAAACAGCGGTGCACACAAACAACTTAAATGTGGAGGAAGTCGAAGGCTATCCAAATTAGCATGAGGGATGCTTACCCACTTGTTTGTAATCCGATGTATACAAACATTCTAAGATGCTTTTGGGAGTAGGTGTGATGGCCCAACTTTGATCAAGGTCTGTCCTGGAGGTTTTCTGAAGGACCCAAGGTCAGAACATGGAGGTTGGAATGTTGAAGTAAAACCAAATGGAGGTCCCTGAGGCCCTGGAGGGTCTCGAGGACAAACAGAGTGCCTCTGGGTGTGGCATGGAGGTTTGAGAGGCTCTGAGAAGGCATGTGCCGAATGCCGACATGGATCTGGCACCGAAGGCAGCCGAGGACACTATGCTCATGGACATCGTGTCAGGCAGAACTCTGCTATGGCATCTGCAATGGATCAAAACCTCTTGTGAGGCTCTCCAGAGGTACCAGTGGTACTCCATTCCCATGGTGAGTCCCACATTGTTTTTATTGGACTTCTTTAACACTACATTCTGAAGTTGAGATTCCAGCCAGAAGGCTATTATACCGCATTGTCCACCTCATTCTCCCACCTCCCACCTCCACCCAACACCTCAAATCCACCTGGTACTTCCTTTCACCATGTCCTCACTGCCTCATGAGCAGAATCACGATCTGATCGCAGGGCTGCCGCAAGTGCTTCTAGTGTCCATTCCACCAGCGGTCACACTACAGGAATGCAAGCTTGGTTGGCATCTGGAGCAAGACATCCAGCTGGTGCATTGCATATCGTTCCTAATCTTTTTTGTTGGTGCTGATGACAATAGACATTTCAAGTAGTTTTCCCGCCTCTATCCACGCCTTCTGAGCACTCCGTGAACGTATCCAGCTACGGAAGCTGGGTACCTCGCGAAGAACATGAAGACCTCAAGACCAGTGTTGTGCACAAGTCCAAGACCCTGGACCCTGTCAACAATGCCACGAGATGTGTAAGTCTTGCCTTACTGCAGGCGCATACCGTGACTGAAAGAATCAGGAGGACACAATATCACTGGCGCCAGTTCCACACATTACAGTAACTAATATCTCATCAATTCAACCGCTCGATGTGATAACAATGTCTACAGACTCATAGCAGCAGCAGGGCTCAACACGTGAGATGCGCTCTCCAACTGCTGGGCCGAGTACGTGTGCACTTGGAGAGCGTCGTAGAATGTCGAAAAATTAGTGACAGCACTCTCATCTATTTGTACCAATTTATTCTCGTTGAATATATTTTCCGGTCCCATCTTATGCAAAATCTGAATGGATGATTGGATATGATATGCCACAGAAAACATGGAGGGACTGTAACACCAAAGTAAAATATTGGATATGCCACAGAAAACATGGAGGGACCGGATGTAGTAACACTGATACGCTACGGAAAACATGAGACACTGGATTTGACTCTGAGCACTGAGCTGCCTCGGAGGTATACCTTAGATGTCCCACCTATCCTCATTCATGGAGGCTGCGGAGGGTCATCCTACCATAATTGGACTTTGGTGAAAGGCAAAGAGGCCCGATAATCTCACAGGACCAATACATTCAACATAATAAACTACCCTAAAGGATCATTGTACCTCTGAAAAGTGCTGCCTAAGGTGCTTTGCAGCATAGGAGCATTGATCAAGCTTCAGAGTGCGTTTCTTGCAATCTCTGATTATCCTCATTCCAAGGTATTCTTTGGCTTCGCCAAGATCTCTAGATTCCCAACAATTCATGAACTGTTTCTTGTAGTTGAGGATAAGTGATCTATCATTACCCATAAAAAGAGTGTCATCAACATAGAAAACAAGAATAATCAGTTTATCACCAATAAACTTGACATAAACCCCTGGGTCTGCATAGCATCTCTTGAATCCGAGTTCAAGGAGGGATTTGTGGAGCTGCTTGTTCCATTGGAGTACAGCTTGTTTTAAGCCATAAATGGCCTTCCTAAGTCAACAGACCTTTTTCTCCTGGCCTTTTTGAATGAAACCATCAGGTTGAACCATATATAGCTTCTCATCGAGGTCTTCAAATAGGAATGCTGTTTTGACATCCAGAGCTTCAAGCTCCCAGTCTTCCAGGGCTGTAAGCGCAAGGAGTAGACAGATGGTTTCAAACCTGGTTACTGGTGAGAAGGTTTCTTCATAGTCGATACCAAAGATTTGTGTGAAGCCTTTGGCAACAAAGCGAGCCTTCTTACAGCCATCACTTTTTACTGCATAAACCCATCTTCCCTTGATGGGTTCATGACCTTTTGGTAGATCAACAAAAGTCCAAATCTTTCAGTTCATAAGGGACTTGTATTCTTCATCCATTACTTCTTTCCAAGATCTCTGTTCTGATGATGAAGTGAGTCTCAAAACATCCTTGTACTGTTTAGGAATGCTTTGGGAGACTGCAGCAGACAAATGGAACTGCATCCATTGACTGCTGTAAAGCTCACCCATATCATCATCCTTGTTTGTGGGTCTGGGAGAAACAGCTTGTTCCGTTATGTCCACAGTCACTGGCTCCTCCTGGCAAGATTTGGACTTGCCATAAATTTCTTTCTCTATTTCGATAGGTGGTCTATTCCCATAAGTGTTATCAGGAATGATCCTTGGTTTAACATTTTTAGTGGAACATCTCTCCGGTATAGGAGGTTGAAATGGTGCTCTCGGTGTGACTGGAGGTCGATGAGCATGAGATTCTAATGATGATGGAGGTGCATGATGAACTGGTGTAGATCTAGATGGATCCCAACGAGGTGGAGAAGGAACAGGTGGTGGTGGAGAGGGAGTATTACGATTATGATTAGGTGATTGAGGTGATGAAGGTGATCTAGATCTTGGATGAGGTAATGGTCCAAGATCAGGTAGATTTACTATAACATGACAAGAGGGAGTGGAAGGAGGTTCTGGGTTCTCCTTATCCAATTCTTTGTCTAGTAGGTTGTTTGCAGGGTCTTCTAGTATCTGGGCTTGGTCTTCGACAGCAAGATCTCTGGAACATGATCTGAATTGAGTCTCATCAAATGTGGCATGGGTAGAGATAAAGAGACGATGTCTGGCTTGTGACCAGAATCTCCAACCCTTGGTATTGGTTTCATAACCAATGAATTTCATTTCTTCTGCTTTAGGGGACAGTTTGTCCTTCCTTATTTCTGGAGGTATGAAGACAAAGGTGCTGCAACTGAACACTCTGAAGTATAAAACATCAGGAACTGTACCATTGAACTGTTCAATGGGTGTTTTCCACCCATGACAACAAACTGGTTGTCTATTATAAACATGAAGTGCAGTCTCCAGTGAATCTTGCAAGAAGATCTTGGGTAAGCAAGCATGATGGTGCATTGCCTCAGCTTTCTCCATGATGGTATGATCAAACCTCTCTGCATGTCCATTCTGCTGAGGGGTATGAGGAATAGAAGTCTGATGGATAATTCCTCTGGACATGAAGAATAATTGAACGTCTCGACCCATATATTCCCTCCCTTGATCAAAATGGACAGAGGTGACCCGAGAGTCAGAGTGAGCTTCCAGCCAGAGGAACTGGTGTTGAAGGGCAATCAATGTACCAGACTTTTCCCGAAGGAAAGCAAGGAGAGTGAAGCTGGAATAATCGTCAATGAGAGTCAAAACATAGCAAGAGCGGGAGTGAGATTCCACAGGAAACAGCCCCATGAGATTGGTATGAAGGAGAGCAAGAGGATGAGAAGTATGCTTGATTGAAGGACTAAAGCTGTGATCTGCCATTTTACCCTCAGAGCAGCCTTTACAAGGAGGAAAGTTAGAAGGAATGATGATCTCCAGACAGCCTGAAGTGTGAGTATTGAGTTGTTGGAGTGCATTCTTGGAACAGTGTCCAAAATGAAGGTGCCACAAAGAGAAAGAATCAATAGAGGTTACCGAGGCAATCTTCCCTGGAGTAATCATAGAAGACTGAAACCAGTGGAGATTGTTGTCTGGAAATGAGGCAGAAGCCCAGATGACCAGACGTCCTTGGTTGTTCCAGATACGAGTTTCTGTAGAATCGATTTCAAATTGATATCAGGGTAGCAATAGACAAAAGTCTGTGTGATGCTCGAGGTGCATACCATACTCATTCAAGGATCCAAGGGTCACTTCCATGAGGTCGAAGGATAACCTTCCCAGGACCATACATGGAGACAAGAGAACCATCAGCTATTGAAGCTTTCTTGGTGTCTTGTGAGAGATGAGCAAAGTCATCGAGATAAGGAGTGATGTGATCAGTGCAACCACTGTCAATCATCCAATGTGAATGAGTTGGATGTAGTGTGTTTCTAACAGTGTACCAGGCAGAAGAGAAGATGTGTTTTTTGGTAGATACATCACTAGGAGTCAAAGGAGTCTCTCTTATCGTCATCCCCTGGATGCCACGTGAGAGGCTAGTGAATGAAACTGGATTATAATCGTTAAAGTATGAGGAAGTCTCCTCCTAAAGGGGAAACTCTCTGATCAGATGACCAGGTAATGATTGTCCCATGACTAACCCTCCTAACACGAAGGTAGTCTTCTTCTTCTTCTTCAGCTTGATGATCCTACCAGTAAGATCTGAACTCTCCACAGGATCAGAGGGAGAGGCGGCGGGAATGAAAGGACTGGTGGACAGCAGTTCGCATGTCCAGTGACATGTCCATCAAATCATCAGATGGTTCACCCCATCCATGTTCAACAACATCGGAATCAAAGGCTTGTCCTTCGACTTCCATCTCCTGAAGGCCAGAGGTGGATGAAAAATCCTCCTCGACCATCCCATAGTAGGGATCAGGGTTAGAGTTAGTAAACTCGTTTACCATCAACACCTGAGCAGGTGCTTTGCCTTTTCCTTTCTTATCAGCATTTTGCTGATTATATCATCCTCTCTTCTCATTGTTCGAATGTCTCTTCTTCTTTGGGTTTCCCTCAGAAGATGAAGGTTGGCCAGACAACTGCTGGTTAGGCTGTTGTTGGTTCTTCCACTTATTTTATTGTGGAGGGCCATGACGAATGACATTAGTCCTGTTCAAGGATGAGGATGAGGAAAATTGATGAGGAGGGGGCACTTGTACATGAGTAATGCGTGAAGAAAGAGGGCGAAGCTTCGAGTGGCGAAGATCAACCTCTCAAAGGATGGCTTGAATGTTGATATCAACTGTAAAGTCATCTGGATGTGTGGTGTGAACAAGAGTGGACCAAAGTGCTTCAAATTCATCAGGAAGTTGTGCTAGAATAAACATAGCACAAAGAGATTCTGGGAGGTTGAGGCCTGCATTGAGCATGCCTGAAAAATACTGTTGTATCTCTGAAATGTCTTCTGACACATGTTGGGGCCTAATGCATGTGCAAAGGACCTTATGCAGCCAGTAGAACTGTCCTATGATGCCTTTGGAGGCGAAGCGATCAGATAAGAGTTCCCAGAAGTGGTAGGCCTTAGACCTATAGTAGGTTGTTTGAACAGGTGCAGCTGTAATCCCTGTGTTGACTATGTATTCCTCCCAAGTAGTTGGAGTGGTGGTGGAGAGCTGATCATTGACAGTGATGGAAAGGAAGCCTAGAATGTTTGAATCCACGGCTTTTCAAGCTGTCTCATCTATAGTGGCGATGCACTGTGTGTTTCTAAGAGTTCCATCAATGAAACCTTCTCCACCTATTGAGCCCAGTATACCTTTGACTCGAGCACTCCAAACCGAATAGTTCTTCTGTCCTTCAAGGACCTGAATATGACTAAGAAGGGATCCATCAATCCTGAGATCTGTAATAGCAGGAACAATGGCCGACATGTCTGTTGAAAACAGTCTTTAGTGTTCATATTAAAAGGAGAAATATACCGTCATCGAGAGTATCAGTTCTGCAACCATGTTGTCTAGTCCCAGTGCTCAAGAAATATACATTGTCCATGTCAATCCGATCCATTTACAAGAGGAAACATCTCCATACTTCACTAGCAATGGCAGCAGCATGACGAGGTGGTCTGCCTTCATTCTGTTCTCCATAGAGTCTGTGGAGGCAAGCCTCTCACATCTCAGGAAGGGTTGAACACTTTCTAATCTGTTGTTGAAGCCTGTGTTGGACAGGATTCACAGATCTCTAGCTTTTGCATTGGTACTTGTTGAAGTTGTAGTTCCAGTACCGCTGGATAGGAGTAGGAGCCAGTTGCCTGGTGAATCAGTTATACCAATCAATGGGATCACTGATATAAATGTTCGGGGAAAGAAAATCATATAGAACTTCATGAACGTCATGAGAATGATAAATGTCTCCAGAATCAAAGTTAGAAAGAGGAGGAAAGAGATCTTTGTGTAAAACTTCGTGGCCTTGGAAATATACTAATGCAGGTGGGGTTGAAAGATAAGTCTTGGAGGGAAAAGCCCATCCGGCACCAGCATAAGCAGAGGAAAGTGATTTGTCCTTGAACATGAATGAACATGCAAGGATCAAATTATTCTGGGTAGAAGTCTCAGCTGTTGACACCTGAATAGGTGTCACCACCTGGCAGGATTTCCTCGAGTGAACCCAAGGTCTGAAGCCCATTTGTCTAAGGAAGGGGACTACCTGACCTTGATGATGAATAGGCTGGCAGAGAACTTTCGGTGGTAACAGAAGGGGATCTTGGAAAATCGCTGTCCGTCTGATTCCTCCTTGATCTTGGTTGGCCAAAGGTGTCAAGTGATACTCAATGGATTGTTGCCATAGACTGTTCTTGAAGGAGTTGAAGCTCATCAGTGGTAAACCTAGATTCAAGTTCCGGCATTGGGATTCAGAGAGATGCGCCATCAAGAGAATTGTGTGGCAGATGATAAGGAGGTGGAGGAGGAGATGATGCAGGGAGAGAAGGAATAGGAATTGGTTCTGGACTATTAAATGGTCCAGGAAGGGTTGAACGAATAGATTCTGATCTAGTTCTTCCTCTGAAAGGTCTATAAGCGGGAGCAAAAAGGTAGCCTCCTCGAACAAGTTGTTTGTGAGGGACTTCAGTTTCTCCGGCACCAAGTCCTCTTGTTCCGTCACAGTATTCTCCTTCTTCAATGTGGCATTGACAAGAAGGGCAAGAAAGATGAAAGGGAGTTAAATTGACAGTGAGTCAGGTATAACAATGGGGATCCTTTAGGCAGGGTGTATGGACGATGGAAGTAGGGATTTCTTCAAGAGCAGGGAAGTGAGACGACTGCCAAGGGAGTCTCTCAGAATAAACCTCATAGGTTACTCCAGTCGCAGGTTCAGACAATGGTTGGGAAGATGATGGTCTCTCCAATGGAGGTGGAGGTGAATCATCACAAACCTGTTGATCTGGTTGTTGGGGTTTAGTAGACAAAATCAGATGCAATATGTAATGTTCATTGTTAGCATTGTGATTCATATCAAGAGAAAAATAACCATCATCCACTCGAATGAGGATGTCTCCAAAGTGATGAACAAAGAAACAAACAACCCTGAGTGAATACAAGAGAATGTTGGTAGCGACGAACATCAGACAATGTCCAAGAAGAACAATAGTCTGAGAGAAACTCACAGCAACTCTAGCCTCCATTCTGCTAGATCAAGGGTGACGGGAAAAAGCACAAATATGTCAAGCCTTGGTTAAGCAGGGCTCATAACCTAACAAAGTGTGCAGTACTCCATTTATCTCTACTGTTGAGGACAGTAGGTGCCACAAGCGGAATGCTAGTGACAAGAGGAAGATATATGCCTAGTGGGAGGTACTCACTAGGTCTGAGGATAGAGGTTGCTAGCTTGAGGAGCAGAGGTGTATAGAAAGTGAGTGAAACAAGCTTTGTATACAGTGGTAAGAGTTTAAGAACTGAGGAGAGCAATATGGAATGAGCTCTCCTCTATATAGTGTTCAGGTATTGTTTGTACCTGTATGCCTCTACTTTAGGGTAGGTAAAGATAAGGGATAGGAATGAATCATATTGAATGATTAATGATAAGAGTCCTATCTATAGCCAATAGCAATAATGGTGGTTATCTATGATGTTATATGATGACTAAAATGTGATAGTGTAATTGGACCTAATGTCCGAAGGTCTGGACCACTGATGTAATCAGGTCTAGAATCTGGGTTATGTAAAAGAAGAGCTGAAAGCGAATATCCAGATTTCAACACGGATGGGCGAGCAACTTGTGCACATGCAGATGTGGTGGTGGTGGACATACCTCTAGAACAACACGTTGAAATTGGATGAAGTTAAATAAGTCATGTGATAGAGTTGCATCAGTGTAAGAAGTCACGTTGCATTTTCAGACTCCGACTTATCTCACTTATCTCGCTACAACCATCATACATTCCCCTCGTTTGAGCCTTCCTCATCACCTCGAGCTCATCAGATAAGTAAGTATATATATCTACCAAGTGTTCAAGGTGGCAGTCTTAATGGATTTACAGATTTTGAGACTGGTTCATAGGTGGATTCAATCACAGGGGAGTGGATATAGCAGCTTATGTAATCAGCCCCAGCATAAGTACCACTCTTGGCCCTTCTCACCACCACTACCATCTCCCACGGCACACACAAGGGGGACGTGAAGGGCAATGCCATGACAACAATGGTCCCATCAAGCACACCAATATAATGTACATGCCATTACACATGTCAATGCCATAGCTAACACTCATCCCACCACACAATGTGTGAGGTGAGAACAACCGTCGATCCAACCACTAGCACATGATGACAACAATGCCGCCATGACATCAACACCACTACTATTACCCCCACCACATGCCGACAGCGGCTAGGATGCCTTGACCCACCACAACATGCAGGCAACTTGACACATGACATACTACACAATGAGAATCTGTTGTGTGCCATCATGCCCACACTGCTGCTAGTAGCTACTGCCTCCCCCACCGCACAACAACAACAACAACCCACACTATAGCTGCGCTGCAATTGCTGTGATGATAGATGACAGTTCATACAATGTCTGTATTCCAGTTGTAGTATGGTGTGCATCCTGTCATTGTGGCCCCTTTGTCTCATCTGTCCACTGATCCCATTGAGCAAAAAAAGAAGGGCCATGCACCTGCTACCAAGAAACCTCATTGTCAGGGCAGCAAGAAGTCGAACAGATTCTGATCACATGCATTCTAGAGTCTTTGCACATTTCATCCTCTCTGTTGCTTTCCATTGCTTTTCATCACACTCCGTCGCACTCCATCCTTTTCATTGCTCTCTGTTGCACTCTATCGCACTCTGTCACTCTCCATCACTCTTCATCACTCTCTGTCACTTTTCATTGCTCTCCATCATTCTCTGTATGTATTTTGCAACTCTTGGGACTTGGGTGCATGTATTGGACTGGTACTCATATTATAATTATGTATTAATAAGTGAATAGATGATTCGGTGGCCATACAAGAACTGGTGTGCCTAGTAGTAGCTTGCAAGGAAGTGAGAATCTAGCAAGGCCAAGCAAGGCTTTGCTAGGAGCAAGGGCCTATTGTATTCTAGCTAGCATGGTGCATTACTTGCAAAATATAGCAGCAGCATGCAAGAAAGTATATTTCTGAGCTAGGACTACCTGATATAACAGCCCTTTTACGGCCTCGTATGGTCTAGCTAGGCCTTTGCTAGATCTGGGCACATTTGCTGATGAGCTATCTACTATGTGGCAGACAATGATCACAAACAACGACCACGTTCCGGATGTGGAATTCAAGTCTATCCTCCTCAACTCACTACCTTCCTCTTGGGAGCCATGGACCGCATCCTACCTAGGTTTCCACAGCTCCATGGAGCAGCATGACTCAACAAAATCCCTCACCATACAAGAACTTATCTTAATTCTATCAGAGGAGTTTTAGCACAGGAAAAGGAAAGGGAATGATGGATCTGCTTTCGCCATAGCAGGAAGCAGCCAGATGAAGAAATGTACCTGCAGTATTTGCAAGTGCAAGAACCATGCCACCACCAACTGTCATTTCAAAGGGAAATCCAAGTGCAATGTCTGCAACAGATTCAGTCACAAAGAGACCAACTGTTGGAAGAACCCAGCCAATAAGGGCAAGGGAAAGGTTAGCAAGGGTGACAAGGATAAAAGAGATCCTGGACCAAACAAAGACAAAGGGAAGGCATGCATAAATTATGCAGCAACTGACTCTGAAAGTGATGAACACTTTGAAGTAGTGTTTAAAAGTCTGGTCCAGTCTGGTTTTTGACCTTCCTAATTAGGCAACCAGACTGAAACCGGTCCTGGGAAGGTCCCAGGGACCTGCAACCTGCAACTGGACCGAAAAAAACCGGTCCAAATGAGTTCTACAATCAGTTGCAACTGGTTGCAACTGGTCTTTTGAAGAACCGGTCGTCTGACCCCTATCCCGTGGGAATCACACTTCACAGTAGTCACACGGATTGTATTACAGACTCATGGGGTTCTGTGGACCTAATACTCACCCAACTCGGTCCACACCAGCAAGGGATACACCTATTTCAAACTGACATGTCATTATTAGACCCATATAAATGTCATCAAATCTATATGAGTGAATAAAATTGAAATAAATTGCTAGAAATTCTGAATAAATTAGGGGTGATAGTACTAATTAGGAAATGTGGCTGTACACTGGTTGCAACCGGTTTTAGACCGGTCTTTTGAATTTCCATAAGCCAGGCAACTGCAACTGATCTGATGCTCAAAGGTAGGCAATTGCAACTGCAGTCCAGTTGCATGATCAGTCCAGTCCAGTCCAGTTGCCA
Organism: Boletus rex-veris; assembly: GCA_038088795.1. Taxonomy (NCBI): domain Eukaryota; kingdom Fungi; phylum Basidiomycota; class Agaricomycetes; order Boletales; family Boletaceae; genus Boletus; species Boletus rex-veris. The sequence goes on from JBBPJQ010000328.1 coordinate 15,598, forward strand.
GTCTTTTCACCAGTCCTGGACTGGACTTTGAAACACTAAGAGGACTATGGATCTTTACATTGGCATGCTGTGTGTGAGGCCCTCCCCCCATCAATTGCTGCTGTGCACAGTCCAGTTCATCACAATCCTTGTATGGCATACACAGTGGGTCACTCTTACAACAACCTTGATCAAACTTTTATTCTAACATGTATTTCAGACACCTTCGGTCAACCCTTCACACCCAAGGCAAGTTCCAGCTTTATGAGATCCACCAGATGGAAAAGCTTAATATCCTGTTACTCTTCAGGAGTTTGAGGAGATCATCAGGAAAGTTCATCTGTTCCACCAAGAAGTTGACACCACCATTCACCACAAACCTGTTCGCAATCTTGTCAAGTATGAGTCCTTTCCCATCTTATGGGCAATGGTATCTGTCACCTCCAAAGCCCATCTTTCCCCCTCCTCGGACCATTGTGGACCAGTGGACCAGCATGTCCACTCAACCTGTCCAATCCATACATTCACACCTCCTGGTCTGCACTCATACCCACTATCTTCATCGCCACCCTTTGTCTTTTCTCCATCTCCATTCTGCTGCCCACATTTACCAGGAAACTCAGTTGCACACTCAGATCCCCCCTGGATGAGTTTCTCACTCTCTATGAGAGAGAGGCATTGGACATTGGTGAAACCTTGAATACAGATCGTGCACCCCTCACAAACAGCACAGTTTTGCTTTGGCACATGGTCGCACTTGTGTTTGTTGTGCTCATTCAGACTCTTATCTGGCTCTCTGTCAGCACATACATCCTTATCACTCACATGGCACCTGGATGAGCATATGCCACCATCCCATCAGTTCAATTCACTGTGTGTCCCAAATATATTTTTGATAATTTCTCAGGGGGGTATTTCTTTGTCGCCTTTTTAGATCTACTCCTTTGATCTAATATGCATCCCTCATGTTGTATGATTATCCCTTCCAATGCTTATCACATCCTAGCATCAACTTTTTCCTGAGATTTGTTAGTGTATTGTTCAACTATGCCTCTCCATTCTTTCTTAAGTGAGTGGATATGTGGTGCATTTCCATGTTACCAATTTAGTGTATCTGTTAGGGTCATTTGGGATTCTATCAAGCCAAATGCTACAGCAGAACAGCGTGCAATAGCCTATGTATATGCATTCCTGGCATTCCTTTGTATGGTTCTCCAGGTATGTCACTATCTAAGCTTTATGTCTTGTTCATATAACAAGTTCAAATACAGGCTGAAGCAGATATTCAGCATCTTTGGTTTGGCAGCTACTCCTGACATTCCATCACCCTCATATTCACCATCGACATTTCCATTGTCATCCACATTGCCACCCCATATGGGATCAAGGATTATACCGCCAAACATCAAAGATGTCCACTTTCACTTTGCTAGCTGCATGGTAATCCAATCCTATTATACATCACATTCTTCATCTCAGACATTCTCTCAAAGGAATCCCTCACAGATGGATTCGAGCCTCTGGTATCCCTGTCCAGATATGATTCTCAACTGCCCTAATGCATGTCGTCATCTTGCTAAATCACATGTTTCCACCTAATCACCTCAGGTTCTTGTTTGTTTTTTTATTATGAAATATATAGAGTTGGTGCCACATGTATTCTTTTCTCATGCATTCTTTTGATGTACTAACATGCCACATCAGTAAAACATCAGATTTCACACAGAGGCTAGCACTATACAGATCTGTACAGACTCATATAGACATACTAATTCTGTACAGGTCTGTACAAACCTATATAGAGCTATACAGAGGATGACTTGACTGTGACTCTATTGCTATGTACAGCTCTGTATAGCTCTACATGACATTGTACATAGGAGGGGCTGTTTTGCTGATGCAACTGCAGCACCGTGACAAACCCAATGGGCAGTCAAAGAGGTAGTTAAGTTGACCTCTGCCGAGTGATATATTTATAAACAAGCAAGTTTGCCCAGGTCTTGGTGAGGTCTTTTTTACCTCCCACTTCCCACCTTTCCATTCCTCTAAGGTGAACCTGCAAGTAACCTTGTTTCAATGACATTGACTTGCCATTCCAGTTCTTCCAAAGCTGCTATGTTGAAATCTGCATCCCCCTAGATGGCTTGCCCAATACGTACAAATGTTGGGAAGGGTGGCTACCTTTCTCAGCTAAGGAAAACTAGTGAGGCTTTGGAGCAACCCCAGTGTGAGTTGTGGGTGAAGGATCTCCTCATTTATGAACCTGTCAACCTTTTGGCTCTGGCTCCGAGTCGTCCAAAGAAAAAAGGGACTGCAAAGCAGTGGACCAAGGTCAGTATGACTACATGCAACTCGGTCATACACTAACACTTAGCAGGGCTACAACAGAAGAAGTGAACTTGGATCCATTTGATAACTTCTTGCCAATTGCACTGTCTGGTCCAGATGGTCGCTTTGGCTTGCAGCCCCAACCCACATTCATTGGCAGGCAAACATTGGATGAATACAAAAGGGATCTCATGACTAATGACATGACAGCATGCACCTGTAAACATGGTGTTCTACCTCAAGGGGTTTGTGCTCTTGTCTATTTCTTCTTTGTATAACTTATGAACGTCATTTCAGATTCCATGCAATAATTCTGATGAAGGAACCCAGATGAATGTTAATGAACATTGATCTCATGAACGCTGTAGATAACAAGGGGTCACTGATAATCTTCTGGACAAAACCAAACAGGTCAAAAGCTAGAGAAAAGTAAGAAGGGTGTGATATATTCGACCCTAAAGGGATTCAAATGCAAGCTGATGAATAGGAGGACAAGGAATAGGAAGTCTGAAGGTCCCAGACAAAGTCCGAGGTTTTGGACAGGTGTGATGAATCAATGGAAGGACATCTGAGAGATACCTGAGTGCTGGATTGTGAAGGAGAAAGTGTAGAGAACACGAGATTTGAGTGAGAGCAAGGGTAAGTCGTGCAACGGGCACCAGACTTCATATTGGAGATGTTTGAGATGACAAGGGACAAGAAAAAGATGATCAACACCGACTGGGCGAAAGATGTATTCGGAAATCCAAATACAGATATTTATAGTCTCGAAGAATATTCCAGACTTAATAGTAACCAAGGAAAATGTGATAAGAAGATGAAACAAACAGTATGTATGGGACGTCAGATGTGATGACTAAGTCCCGAGACTGTACAAACAAAGTCCAAAGGAAGTCCGGACTTGCTAGTCCGAAGTCCAGCATATTTGGTGTCAAACCCAAGGTAATTCAGGTCAAATAGACTGAATATGGCATCGGACTAAGTTAATTCAGATTGGACTTGGACCGGACTTCATACAGAATGTAAAGGATGAAATATGAACCATGTTCCATAGTGGATGGACAAACAGAGGAGGACTTGGAGGAATATCGTAAAATGACCAGATATGAACCCAGAGGACTATGGATCTCTACAATGCTGCCAAGAGATGTCCGATTTCAATGGTCAAGAGTTTGAAGGTATCACATTCATCATCTTTAATTGTGTCGTGCTAATCAATCTATTATGAGTGTCACGAGGATCAAATGGATGCTACAGGTGACCCATAAGGTGCTCCACTGCAGCCATCATACCCTTGTCCCCAGCACGCTCCTTTGAAACAGTCTCGACCATCACAGAATGTGGTCAGAGACACTGTGCAGCCTCACCACTATGTTTTGAATGCTCAGCACCTCCATAATCATGCCCTTCCCTCACCACTGCTCTCACACTCCAACTCAAACAGCAACAATGCTCAACTCAATGCTGTATGTCATGGCAATGAACAAGTAAGTTATACTATGTGTGCAAGATGATGCTCAATGTTATACAGGCTAATGCTGATTACAATATACTTGGCTGCCACCATTTGACCAACTGCCGCCACAAGTCTTCCAATCCTCACTATCTGAAGAATGTCTGAGATGGAAACAATCAGCATGATGGTGCATCAAGACAGCAGCAAACACAGTATGAAGTTCCAGTCACTCACCAAGAGCATGATGCCAATGTTCAAGATGACAGTTGTCCAAATGACGGTGCATAGAAACAATGTCAAATGCAATGAGATTCCTATTACTTAACAAGAATGTGCAGCTAATATTCAAGATGGCAACTATCCAAATGATGGTCAATTGAGGCAATACCTACAAGCACCCATTTTTGGGCACAATCACACAAGTGCTGGTAATAGTTTGAATGCTGCTGCAACAGACCACCAGCACATTCCTGACCCATTGGATCAGCCAAAAGATCACCGTGGCTGATATTCCAAGAATCAAAAGAACACCATCCAGGCAAAGCCATCCCAGATCAGCTATTACTCCACTCTCTGGCAACAACTTTTGGAGATTGCAAAGGCAGGAGTGCAACATGTCCTCTTTTGTGGTCATTCTTTTCTTCCAGAAAGGCAGCTCACTCTAAAAGGGGAATGTTATGAAGTCTTGCTGGGTGTGATTGCTTGTTATGAACAGAAGGAAAAGCCAGTTGAATCCGGTAAGTCAGTGTCTACTCATCAGCTGTCATACTTATTGTTTCCTAGGATATGGTGACCACAAGCAAAACATGGCAGAAGTGGTATGTTTCAAATGGATTTGAGAAATGTTGCTGACAATTACAGTTATATGATGATGTAACATCATTTCAAAGCATCATCAAGAGAGCTGTTCAGGAAGCAGTCCCTTCGGAGTATGCGCTCTATGCTCCACCATCCAAGGCAACCCAGGAGGCTTGTATAACATTCATCAAAGACAGGGCCACACAACTCCTCAAAGATTCGGAATATCTGATAGGAGGCCCCAATAAACAAGTGAGTAACATTTTTATACATAAACATAGTATTCATCTAGGATCTGCAGGGGAAAAGGCTGAACTTTGGTCACCTGATACTCAAACAAGTCTGTCTTTTGGTATACTATCCAAAGATGAGCAAAACCCTTCGCAATTTCCCTGAATTTCAAGATGCTGTTTCCAGGAAAGCACTTGCACTAGTCATTGCAATGGTACATACTCCTCGCCACTCATCACAGTTACTAACTATGGTTGACAGGTTCATTTTGTGTTAACACTTTATAAGAAGCACAGCAAGGACATCAATTCAAATATTGTTGTGAAAAAAAATCTTGAGGGAGCATACATCAAATTTATGAGCAGCAGGTATAAACTTGAGGAACGCTATTCCAAAGGTTGCCACTTCAAGGATATGATTACTCAATGGGCAGCTGAGGGAATGTAAGAAACTAGTCTCGGTCCAGACGTTTTTTGGTGGTCGCCAAATTAGGAAGCAATGCTTCTGGTGACCAAAACATCTGGAGACTTTCGACAGGCGACTAGGGTATCGTGTCATGCCTGTCATCAACCTGTCATTGTAATGTCTATAGTTGGAGTTAAGAGTAATTAATTTTTAGCCAGGTTAGCTAACCCGTCTGAGTCATCAGCATGTGATCTGTGTGCCGATGATCAGTCACAATCGCAACTACAACTCCACTATGCCGCCATCTATCAGTGCCTTCGACATGCCAGATGATGAAGAAATCAATCTCTCATTGTTCTTGTTTGATTGCCCCCAATCTGGCCTCACATTCGAGCTTGATGCTGATTATCAGGCACAACTGAAGAACCCACCCATTCAACTCGTGTGCACTCGCCGTCTTCAAGAGCAGCTTGAACCCAGCTCCGTGTGTGGCAAGGTCGAGGATGTTCTTACCCACATGGAAAAGCTTGGCCTTGATCTCCCACTCTTTCTCGACTTTCTGAGCTGGGATGACCAAGCATGCACAGAGAACAGGAAGATTAACTACAAGCGCACTGCACTCATGGTCAGTGAAGAACTTCCATCAATTGTTGAGCGTTGGTACAGGCCTCCACGCTCATCTGGAAGCACCACTATGCGTGCCAGTGGAGCAAGCATCCCTCTCGAGTGCTTCGCATTTGATTGTGTTGCCAAAGTGGTTGATGAAGAGTTGGAGGGTGTCAAGGATATCTTGCATTGCTCGTCGGATGATCTATCCACAGAGAGTCTTACAAGCCTCCAGATCGACGAGCTACTGCTTCAACTGAGCAGTTCAGGCTTTGGGGGAACCCCCAAGTTTTGGTCTTTGATGGAAAGCCTCTCTGTTCCAAAGTGTTACCATTATAGGGTGAAAAAAACCTCATCAGATCTCATGAGTGAAATAACCACATGGCATATCAGACCTGATTGACAGCCTGAATAGGTCATCCTCTCTGTGATCTGTCAGCTCGAGAAGGCTCGCTCACGTCACAATAACCTATTTGCAAAATTTGTGACAACATTCCTTCGAGCTCAAGGAGCCTCTGCGAAAACCATTGATCACAAAGCGCTTGCGAGATGGTGTTGTGGTTGACTGCTATTGCTTTGAGACCCATTTTTCGGCACCAAGTAACCTATCAAGTTAGTCAGTGACTTGGACTCAAAGCACGGACACAGAAGTGACTCACTTGATCATCCTCAAGTGTATTTAAAGGCGAGATGATGACAATTATGCTGTCCTGAACCATAGCTGGCATGACAAAGGGTAGGCTTTTACCTGACCCTGTTCCCGCCAGTATAGTACAATCGAGACCAAGCAAAAATGCTTCTGCTGCATTCAGCTGCCATTCGTAAGGGACTTGATTGCAGTGCTCAATGCAGGCATTACTCAGCGCCTGGCACATGGACTCGCTCTGATATCCTGAAGCATGGAGTGCTGAATTACGGGATTTTTCTAGATTAGAATGAGATAACTTAATTGTATCTGAATGAGTGGAGTGTTGTGAAGGGGGCATAGACATTAAGTGAGGGGATATATGAAGATGAGCAACAATATTAATTAGAGAATATTTCCATGGCCTAGATATGCCCGTATGAGGCAAAAATCCAAATGTGGACTGTGACTTATGTGACATGTGTCACTGATACCCTAGTCGCCTGTCGAAAGTCTCCAGACGTTTTGGTTGCCAGAAGCATTGCTTCCTAATTTGGCGACCACCAAAGAATGTCTGGACCGAGACTAGTAAAAAACCTGTGTATTCTCATATTCTCACTAACTTATAAATAGAGATGGCTTCTCTAATACCTGTGGTGACAACAACAACAATGGTGACGAGTTTGGTATGAACATATCTGATTCGGAGATGGAGTTGGCTTCAATCAAGCAGCTGAGCAAAAGTGATGGTGAGGACTAAAACTTCAGAGCACATGCTCATACAAACATGAATTCCATGGCTTTGCTGCTCAAGACAACAACAATCATAATAGTGGCCGCTCTGACAATGAGGATAATGGTGGCCACTCTGACAATGTGGATAATGGCGGCCATTTTGATGATAATAATGATGAGGTTCTTGATGATGAAGATTTTGACGGTCACCAGTCTGATGGCTTGCAGGAGATGGGTGAAGGGGATGATGACACATAGACATAGAGCTAGTAGCATACCAGTAATGTTGTTGATGTGTCCACAATCTATCTAGACATTGTTGACGAGAATGACAGTGGCAGAGCTAATGAGGGACAGGTGAAACAGTGCACACAATACATATATATATTTACACAGTACATACAGTTATATGATGCATACAGTTACTCAAGGTATACAGTACATGTGGGTGTACAGTGATGTGAAGTATATGGGCATACAGTACCTGTGGATATACAGTATTACATAAGGCAGTGGTAAGCGCAACAGTCACACTTTACCTGTACAGTGTCACACAGGTTATTTAGTGTCTGTACCCTCTGTGCCAAAACTGCACATGGGGGGACCTTTCTATGGCATGTCAGAGGTGTGGCTTGCTATGCAGAGCAACACAGTACTATACAACAAACTTGTGATTTGCTGATGTCGACCAGTGTTTGGTGTCATTGCACAGATTTGTCTTGATGCAGGGTAATTCGTCTGACATGGGAGATGGTGGAGAATGGTGGTGGGATATTCCTGGTTGACAAAATACCACCAAGTCTGAAGCCTAGAGATAGTACCTCCTGACATGGAGATACATGACTGACTTATCTCTGTGTAACTGACTTGTTTCTACCTCCGGAGTTAGGATTCATCTGAGCTCTGGAGTGTGTACATATCACTATATTATGTGGCGTGATCCTTACACTTACTCTACTAATTGAGGTACAAGTGTCCCTTCACTATACACTACTATATAAACCCTTGATTCTATACCATAGTACTTCGGTCGTTCTGTCCTCTTGACATCAACTGAGGTGAGTTGTTCATATCTAGTATTTACTCCTGTACTTACATATAATCACAGCTCCAGTCTACTCTGGTTTCCACTAGGTAAATACAGATACATTAGTCATTCTGTCCTCTTGACATTGACTGAGCTCTGGTCTACTCCAGTTTCTGCTAGCTCTGCACTGCTTTGTGTTATGCTTGCCCCTATTCCTCCTCTATTGTCTCTCTCCACAATAAATAACCCCTATTGCTTGAATGCTCGAGCACACTCAAACATATGCTTGAACAGTTTGACCCACTCTCCCACAGTCATGTGATGCATCTAGACTAACATGCCTCGAACATCATGTTCACCTCATGCTCCCTATCTGACTCATGCTCGCATCATCCTTGCACAGATATGCTTATCTTCCAGTTACATTGAACCTCATGCTATCCAGTGATATCAACTCATGTACTAGTATAATATATGTAGATAAGCACTGCACGGTCTATGCACTTGTATTAGTAGTATAAATACCATAGCCAAGTAGACCAAGACGTCCCAGTCTTGTTCTTTTGGAGTTTTCCCAGAAACTACCAACAGTTCACTCAAGCTAGTACTCTTGTCTTCAGATGCTAGACTCTTAGATGGGTTCTGGTCATTTCACTAGAACAAGACTATACTAACCGCCAAGGTCTAGCTAACCTCTCTGGGACCCCACCACCACCTTATCACCACCCCATCTCACTTGATAGAACCAAGTAGGTTATTGATAGGCCACTATGCGATCCCATTGACCTCACACTCTGGTAGTGTCTTATTACTGGATCTCTGACATCTATGAGTACATGATCACAGGAAGAAACAGCCTTCCACCTTCAGCATCCCCACCTCACTCTCCCATTGCCAGCCCTTCATCGAGCATCACCTTTCTGGATGTCTTCCATCTAGTACCAGAAAAAGCACTCTGCTCCAGGTCATATGACCCTAATGACTACAACCTGTCAGACTACAAGGTCCAAATAAAGAGGGAAGAGAACCTACAGATACCAATTGGCTATATGCTAGCCAAGTATGGATAGGACTGACAAGTCCATTCATAGGAAGAGTCAGATCAATTAGCCGACTATGATGATAGCATCGACCAAGGGTATAGGACCCTTCTCAACAACACCACTCTTGCACCCAAGGACGCCCCCTCCACTGTCGTCAGGGCCACCACCATCGACACCAACTCCTTACCTGGTCAGTTAGGATATAGACACACAGTGTACACTGAGGACCACCTAACCCCTACATATGTAGATCTTGAGATTATATATCCACCACTCAGATCACCGATCTACAACCCTAGTACACCACTCCATGCACCATCTGAGTTACTGGAACCCATTAATTGGGAACCAATCGACAGTAGACTCTCCCACAGATCTGCCCACCATTCCATTCATCAAAGAACTCACACTCAGCATTTGTTTAAAGAGGATTCAACAGAACGAATCCACAGAATTATATGGGAGGGAATTCAGCTTGGTCGTGAGTGAACCAGAAATCTTGAGAGGATTGAGAACACAAGATGCCAGGTACAACAGGCCATGGATCATATCAGGGAATGGATATGGATTAGAAAGAGAACTCCTACCCCTGCTTCTGATCACTCTCACCTACCTCGCTGGTACCACATTCCTGACAGCACTACTGGTTATCACCCTAGAACACTCTGACCCCAATCAGCTCTTAGGATGCCTCTATATTACTGTCCATACTAGCTACACCCTCTCCATTGTAGAAATAAATGAGATCCCTGAAAACATCCAAATTGGGCCTGTGAACCCTGAACCAAATCACAGAGAGGAACGAGTGAGAGAAAGGGCCGCACATGTACAGACTGCTGCTACTCATCACAGAACACTCCATCTTCAGTTCATTAATCAACACTGCATTCATCAAGCAGAATTAGCCGCAATTGCAGAATAAGAAGCTGCTGCTGAACAAGGAGACCCATTATCACCACCCACACCAATCAGAGTTCCCACACCTAGGGTCCAGGAACAAGAACCAGAATTAGTGGATCATTTGGCATTAGAATCTGAATCAGAAGAAAGTTTCCAATACCTGTTACAGTTTAACAAGGGGGCTACATTTTTCTTTCACTTATCACTTGCTCGTCTTTCATCTCGCTCACTCTAAGGAGTTGTATTCGTACTGGAGTCGTCCTCCAGCTAGTCAGATCTTGTTCCTCGATCTCTTTCCCCTTTGACTCACATGGCTCTCCTGATCCCTGTGCTATATTTAGATTCCTTTCGCTCTTCTGTCAGCCATCACCTTTCTTCAGACTTCTCTGATGGCTGAGATAGTATTTCCAATGATGCTGTGTATCATATTTAGATCCACTGCGGGACTGTGTCTCCATATTGTGGAACGGAATCCCTTCAGGCTTCCATCTCCTTATTTCATATTCCATTTCTCGCACGGACCAGGGGCCTACCATATACATATATAGTCTCATACTTCTCGCCTGTATTTCCCTAAGCTAGTTCTATGCAATATCAGTGTTAGTTCCTAGTGACCTTGAGTCCTGCATTGTTCCAGGATAGAGAGACCGTCGAGTCTTCACATCGTCTCAAAGATAGACTTCATTCCTATTCATTCGCCATACCTCTTCTCGCCAACGCTACACTCTTCAACCTGTATCATATCACAGCTCGTCAACACTACGCTGTGCATTACAAAAGAACTAGCTTTTCCCTTTGTCCCTACCTTTGTGTAGAGGACACACCCCTCCCTCATCATATCTCGCTGAGGCCTCTTCAGACCACCCTCACCCTCCCCCGAGCGTGACCCTAGTCCCTTGTGGATCACCTCATCAGTGCTACCCACTACTGTGGAACAATCACTCTCCTCCACCCCCACGTCTTCACCACTTCCCCAGATCCACTTACTCCCACCAAATCACCACTATTTCCTTTACAAACCAGACCAATTCGCATCACCAGAATCAACCCGCTTCTACAGGGAACGTCAATGTGAATTAGCACGTGAGAACTGGAGATTAGGAAGACCTGCCAACTTCCTTCCCACAGCTGAACGAGAATCACCACCCTCTCCTATCGTCCCTGACAACAAGGAACCCCCCATTGAATTTCACGACCTAGAACCGGAACTGACCGGTCCTCGTGCAGACCCAACTCCCCCAGAAGACAACAACGACTCTGACATGGTATCAGAAATCAAGGCCAGGCTTCCGGAAGACTTCTCTGGAGAGCCAGAGGACGCCAACAGATGGCTCCTATCAATGAAAGCCTACTTTCTTATCAATGCAGGAATATTCACAGATACGACTAAGTCCCTTACTTTCTTGAATAAAGTTAGCAGGGGCTGTGAAAAGACCTTTAGTGAAGGATGGTTGATGAAACTCATGAATCCCAAAATCAGGAACAATGAAAAGACCTTCCAAAAGATTATGGAGGCATTCGAGTCAACATTCTCACCTTATGACATAGCCGCCAAGGCTAGGACTGACTTATCAAAGCTACAGCAGATTTCCAACCGGGACGGAGACAGATTGAACATGTATGCCTCCACATTCCAACTGCTAGATGAGAAATCAGGAATCACCGACCCCAATGCTCTTATTGAGTGGTTCATCAATGGTCTTAGCACCCGTCTCGCAACCATGGTACTCTCATGTGAGAACATCCCTAAGGACTACAAGGCCTGGATTGCCAAAGCTGGACAGTTTCAACAGCAGCTAAGGCACATAGGAAACTTGTACTGTGGACTTGCCCATATCCCTGGTCCCACAGTCTCTCGACCCTCACCCCGTGACCCATACACCATGGACGTAGATACCATATGTCTATCGCCGACTCAGTGCGCTGAGTATATGCAGAAGAATCAATGCTTTATATGCCATCAGGTTGGCTGTAGGTCGTCCAACCACTCACGACACTGAACCGACCGTGCACCATGTCCTCGCCCAAACACATCTTCCAGACGGTCTGCACGTCCATATCGAACTCCTCAACAGAGGACAAGAGCCACCACCACCACAATGGAGGAAGATGACGAGATAGCATTCTACCTAGAGAGACTTGGTAGTGATGAGAAAGGCGCCGCAATTAAGATCCTCAAAATGTCTTTCGAGGAGGGCCACACCTCTGCGGAGGAGGAGGAAGGCTACCAAGCCATGGCTGCGGTACGATCGGCCTCGTACCAAGAGTGCCAAAAGGAAGCGACCAGGGCTGCACCACGAGTCAGTGCAGTACAGTCTGGACCATGGACAAATCGATTTTCCACTATCGCGCCAGTGGACCTCTGGAGTACTACCCTGGAGGAGGACCTATCTCTGAAAGGTCAAACGTTCGCAATGGGACCCGATCCAAAGCTCGGGGTGGAAGCAACTATGGCTAGGGGTCTTAGCCTGGGGTCTGGACCGCAACCCTCTCTTTAAGAGTCTGCTCATAGGAAAACAGTCAAACAAGGAATAAAGGTAGTAAGAGCAGTGAGGGGACTAGGGAGATCTTCTGTCATGGAACTGACCGTGCAGACTGACAAGGAACCGACCTTGCAGAAGGATTTTTAGATGGCAGGAGTGGATTGATGCTGCCGCCTGCCAAGAATAACTTTTCACTTAGATGTTCGCCAGTGTTTGTGTCAGGGAATTCATCATCATCAATCACCATCCCCATCATTCTTTATCCCCTGAACAACACTGCGTTTAAAATCATCGAAACAAAAGCCCTCATTGACAGTGGGACAACTGGATGCTTCATTGACTACACTACTGTTGTGGCTTGCGACATTCCCACCACACGACTCAAGACTCCCCTGCAG
>JBBPJQ010000329.1:0-28570 GCA_038088795.1 Boletus rex-veris
GGAAGGCGTCCTCGATGCTCACCGAGCGCGCCCAGACGCATTCTCTCCTGGAATTCCTCGAACTCGGCGTCGTCCTGCTCCGTAATTGCCACGTTTTTCCATGGCTTAGGGTCTTTCCTTGCGAAACCCTGGGAGTACGTGGTGCTTACGGATTCGACGCGCTGATCGACAGGCCTAGGACGATTCGCGTGATAGCCCGGGTAAGGTTCAAGCGCGTATGTCTCGGGACGGACGACGGTGCTGTGTTCGTTGAACGAAAAGACATTTGGGCCGGACATCCATACGGGATTGAAGAACGTGTCGAGGTAAAAATCGTTGGTTGGCGCGGGCTGTGCGTGTTTCGTTAGCTCTGAATCATTTCGAACGAAAGGGCTACGTACCGCCTGCGTGGACGGGCAATGAGGTGCGTTACCATGTTCATGTTGCTGGTGGGATTGGGCAGGAGTGGCTGCAGCGGTGAAGGAAGGGTTCGAGGTTGGGGTGGTAGCCCCAAGGGAGTGCATTGTCGACTGATGCGAAGAGGGTGGCATCTGTGCGGCAGATGACTCGGGATTGCGTCCGTGCATAGCGCGCGTCTGATATATGATGTAGTCGTTGGAATGGAGCGGAATGGAGTCCAGAATGTGCAGAAGAGGCAAGAAGACAAAGCTAGTTTTGAAAGTAAGGCGAGGAGATGACAAGTGAATTCGAGTTGGTGATCCACCACGGCCAGCAAGGTGCCTCTTTATACCAGCATAGTTCAGGGTGCTAACCTGTGTCCTGGGCCTTTGCCTTGGTCTGCCCACATCAAAGCGATCCTATAGTTCGTTTTAACAATGTAACTGGATACCTAGCTGGCCCAGTTGTAGCGCATTGTCCATGTGTAACACACATGGTTAGTGTTGGACCATTGCTTTGGCCCTTCGGTGAGCTGATTGTCGCGAATAATCCGCAAAGGCACTTGCTGACCTGCTGCTTGGATCTTCTGTCGGACAGGGGCCATTGGTACGATTGGAGAATTGTTCATGAATCGGTGGTTTGACCACAGTCAAAAGACATTCTTATCAGCTTGGACGAGGATCGAAAGAAGGGCACTAGTCCGTTGACACGCCGCTTCATTGTCACCACATCTTAAGGTATCAATGACCGTAGTCCAATCAGGTGCGTGCGGCATAACGAAATGAGTTATACACACATACCACGCAGTGCTGGCCAAGTTAGAGGACCTGCCGTCAGCTAGTCATTTCATGGCGAAACCACATGAGACACGCCAACACAAAGCGTGTCAAGACCCAGGACCAGGATTCAGTCTGTCACAGAGTCACTGTCAAATTAAAGAGGTCATTTACGTCGACCGGGATATACTCTATGTACGCAACCATCAACTCAAGGATCTCCTTGACATATTACTGGCTAAAATTCTTTCAAAGGCGGCGACCGGCGACCACCGTGCCTGCCATGATCCATGAGATCCTTAAAATCCAGCATGAATACATTTGGTAACCGGACACACAATTGTTCCGCTGCGTGCTTGCCATGACGGCCTGGAGCGGGGAAGATGGGGTATAAAAAGGACCAAACCAAAACAGTGCAATCGAATCGCTTGAAGGACAATACCAGCTTACTGTAGATGTCCAACGTTTCACACTGTGAGATACTTTGTGGTCATGACATCATCCGAGGGAACAACTCACTTGATCATGGGGTTTGGGAGTGATCAGAAAATATGTTCGCTGTTTTTTTTTTTTTTCCAGGATGCAACGCGAGAGCTGCAGAAACATATGGGTAGCTCTGCCGAGTTACTAGTCTCTCGAAGAGAATTATACGTCACAGAACAGCCACATGGCGGCATTGTCCACTGTCCATTGTTTGTCCATTGTTGTGCAAAAGCCTCGTTCCTGGTTGATTACCTAATAATCGAGTATCTTATTGTCTTTGAAAGACAATAACGCGATCGTTCCATTCACAGACAGAACAAAACAAAAGTGTCCACCGAAAACATGCAAATACACACTTCTTTCTTGGCTTTGCTCCACCAACAGCAGCGCAGACCCGTTGCTCGTCGTCGTCCGCGACAACGATGAACAACCACGACCCATCACAGCGCTCAAGTCTAGCGGTGTCTCTGCGAACCTTGACGTCCTCTGATACCGATATTAAGCAACATGACGCCCCCTCTTCCCCCACCGCATCGATCCACGACATTCCCCTTCCTCCCCTTCCCCCACCCGCACCGACGTTCAAGCTGCTCTTCTCCTTCCTCACCCCGCGGCGAAAGCTCGTGTTGCTCACCCCCGCCGTCGCATCCTCAGTGGCAGCGGGTGGCATCGCCCCTTTCATGACTTACGTCGTCGGCCAGTCTTTCAACGCATTTGCCGCGTTCCCTCTCATTCCACATCCGTCCCAAGCAGCAAAGGATGCCCTGCTCCACGGGGTGGGCCGCGCTGCACTCGAGTTAGTCGCCCTTGGTGTCGGGGCCCTCCTCATGAGCAGCGTCACGAGCAGCCTCTGGATATGGACTGGCGAATGGAACGTCGTCGAGCTGAGAAGAAAAGTTTATCACGCAGTCGTGCACAATCAAATGGAATGGTTCGATAGGCAGACGGGAAGCGGCAATCCCACCAACGTGCAGGACATGGGTGGCGAGGGTGCTCCCATTGGCGCTGGCGGCCTCATGGTCAAGTTTGCTAGGTATTTTTTCCTTTGTGTCTCCACGTGCCACATCGTATTCATTTACCCAACAGGGAAACCGACGATGTGCGCGCCGCGTCATCCCTTGCAGCTGGCCAGTTTATTCAATATTTAACTACGACATTAACCGCTCTTCTGCTCGCATTCATCTGGTCCCCTCTCTTAACTCTTGTCATCCTCTCCGCAGTCCCCTTCCTTATCCTCATTCAAGGTTTCTCGCAGAGTTTTGCAACACCTCGTCTCGCACAAGAGAGAACCCTCATCGCTCATGCGGCTTCCCTCGTCTCTCGCGTCGTGTCAAATATTGGCGCGGTCAAAGCTGCCAATGCAGCCCCCTATGAACACACTCTTTTTGCGCGAGTCCCCGCCGCTGTTCAATCACTTGGCACCATCTGGGGTATCACAGCCGGCACGAGTCAGTTTGTCACAATGGCCATGTTTGTCCAAGGATTCTGGTTCGGAGCGCACCTGGTCCTCCAGGGCAAAAATCAGCCTGGCGACGTCATGAGCGTCTTCTGGGCATGTTTAATCGCGACTAGTAACCTCCAGATGATGGTCCCACTTCTGGTTGTATTGGCCAAGGGCAAAGTGGCAGCTGCCGAACTCGCAGCAGTCATTGCTTCCTCTCAACAGGTTCCCGCAGCCATCATTCCCAAACACCGGAAGGCACAACCTCTTCGCCGGATTACGCCAAATAGCTTCATAGGCGATTTCACCCTCACCAACCTGACATTTTCTTATCCAACACGCCCGACCATGCCTGTTCTTCGCAATGTAGACATTTTCCTTCCTTCCCGTGAGACAACATTCATCGTCGGTCCTTCGGGTTGCGGTAAATCCACCATCGGTTCCATCCTCCTCGGCTATTACACTCCAGGCCTTGGCAAGGGTGAGGTGCTCCTCGACGAACAAGATTTACGATATCTCGATGTTGCTTGGGTCCGGAAACACGTCGCTGGCGTTACACAAGGTTCCGCTGGCGCTGGCGCACAAGTATTCAGAGGCTCCATCCACTGGAACGTTGCCCTCGGTGCTGCTGGAAGCGGGAGGAACGTCGAAGACGTGACTCGTGCCGAGGTAGAGGAAGCGTGTCGCCTTGCGATGTTGGAGGGATGGATTTTAGGACTCGAAGTAGGATACGATACCATCCTCGTTGGGAGCGGGGAGAACACTGATGCCGAAGGTGGGATCGTGTTGAGTGGGGGTATGAGGCAACGTTTGGCACTCGCGAGAGCGAGAATACGGGATCCTGAAGTCTTGATTCTTGGTGGGTTTCCTTTGTCTCACGCTGAATGTTGATTTACTCAAGATATATGCGCATACAGACGAGTCTACGTCGGCGTTGGATCCGGTGACGCGCCATCTGACGACTGCAGCGATCCGCGCGTGGCGTTCACGCGTTAATAAAACAACAATTGTTATCACTCACGATCTCACGAGCATTAACGCGGACGACTTTGTGTATGTTATGTGCGAGGGCTGCGTTGCCGAGCAAGGATTCCGCTCAGATTTGGAAAAGGCTGACGGGGAGTGGACCAAGATGATGCGCCGAGGTGGCTGTCCCAACAGCGACAAATCAGATGTACACCCACCCGCATATGAAGAAGTCGCAGAGGTTCTCACTTTCCAAGACGAAGAAGCGCGGGAGACGCAACAAGCAAAGGATAAGCACTACAGCCTCGCCCCGACTCTCAGTGGTGTACGCCCCGTTACGACGGCAATTGGAGATTGGATGTTTGACGTCGTCGCCGAGCTGACAAGGACGGTGAATGGCAACGTCCAGGAACAAGTCCCGGTACTGCCTACTACCTCCCCCGTTCTCTTGAATCGCGCCACCGAGTTCGAAGGCGGCGCATCTGGACGGCCTAGGAGACCTTCCAGTCTTTCCATCCTGCCCCCTTCGCCCACTGTCCCACCACGTGCCTACGGTGGTCGTCGGATGAGCTTGCAATTCTCGTCCACCGCGCCTTCATTTACCTCTCCCTTCACTCCGGCCACTCCTCAACCCATGGTTGAAAATGATGATGAGTTTGAGAGCGAGAAAAACAACCTGACACGAAGTGCCGCACAAGCTGTCGGAAAGCGCGAGAGGCATGCAAGGAGGACACCGAACGCCGTCAGAATCACCCCGGCCTCTCAAGCATCCCAGCCTAAATCGACTTTGGAATCCCTTCCCGCACCCGGTCTCATCGCGACGCTACGTCGTGTATACCCCACGATTCCCGCCAAACACCTTCTCTTCCTTGGTCTCTTTGCATGCTTATTGAGCGGTGCTATGACTCCCATATTTTCTTTCCTCCTGTCTCGCCTGATGTTTGAGGTCTCCGCGAACCCTGGTGCCGCTTCGATCAACTCTTATGGTGCTTTCGTTTTTGGCATTGCGGCTATTGATGGTCTCGTTATTGGTCTGAAGTATTTCTTGATGGAAAGCTCTGCCATCCGCTGGGTCACTCGTCTGCGTAATACTGCCTACTCTCGCGTGCTCTCGCAAGACAAGGCTTGGTTCGACTCTCCCGCGCATTCCCCTGCCGCACTCGCCCAGGCGCTCATTGAAGATGCCGATGACGCGCGGGCGCTCGTGGCTGTCGTCATGGGCCAGCTCGTGGTCGTCATAGCCATGATGGGCGTTGGCCTGGTTTGGGCTATGGTCTGGGGTTGGCAACTGACGCTCGCGGGTATCGCTATCGGTCCGGTCTTCGTTGGCGTCATGGCCGTTCAAGCGGGATTGGTCGCGAAGTGTGAGGTTAGGAACAAGCGAGCTCGCGAGGATGTTGCGAGGGTCTACTACGAGGTATGTTCATCATTAAGTTTTTCACTGCTGGTCGTTCCTGCAACTAATTTCTTTCGTCGCTACAGACGATCCTCAACATTCGTAGTATACGCGCCATGTCCCTGGAGTCAGTTCTGCAAGCCCAGTTCGACATGGCCACTTCCGCCTGTCTTTCCACCGGTTCCCGCGGCGCGTTCTTTGAAGGCTGTTCGTACGGCGTCGCTTCCGCCCTCATTTACCTCGCAGAAGCCCTCTTGTTCTATGTTGGCGCGGTCCTCGTTGCCAATGGCACCTACACGTACCTCCGGATGGTTCAAGTTCTCAATCTCGTCGTTTTCACGGTCACGCTCGGCAGTCAACTCATGGCGTTCACCCAGAGGATTGCAAAGAGCGTCCAAGCGACCACGGATCTGTTCCAGTTCGTGACTCTTCCTACCGACGGGACGAGCGAGTCCCAGGGTATACTCCGTCCACCGATCGCTGGTGACCTCGTGCTCCAAAACGTGTCTTTTGCGTACCCAACAAAGCCCGATGCGACCGTGCTGAAGAATTTCTCGATGAAGATTGCAGAGGGCGAGTGCGTTGCGCTCGTGGGTGCCTCTGGATGCGGCAAATCAACAGTGGCGGCTCTCCTGCAGAGGCTGTACGAGCCCACTTCTGGAACGTTATCCGTTGGCGGGCACGAACTCCGATTGACGGATGTCCACCACCTCCGTAACCATGTCGCCGTCGTGAACCAGACACCAAACCTCTTTGATGGGACCATCCGGGAAAACATTGCGTACGGACACCTCGGGGAATTGACGGACGACGATATCGTGCGGGCCGCACGCGCTGCTCACGCGCATGATTTCGTGATATCGCTCCCGCAAGGATACGACACCCTCGTTGGCGAGAACGCGGCGCTGATCTCTGGGGGACAAGCCCAACGTCTCCAAATCGCCCGTGCGCTCGCACGTCCATCTCGGATCCTCATTCTCGACGAATGTACGTCGGCGCTGGATGGTGCGAACCAGACAGCGGTGCTTGAGACCATTCGGGATGCCAAGGTTGACCGGACGACGGTGATGGTGACCCACAAGATCGAGGTGATGCGGATGTGTGATCGGGTGGTTGTCATTCAGGACGGGAAGGTGGTCGAGGAAGGGCCGTACGAGATGCTCGTCGAGCGCAGGGGGGTGTTTGCCAAGCTCGCAAGCGGGGGTGAATGGTTTGGGGATTGAACGTGTGTGGTTTGTGCGAGGTGGTTTTATCTCTCTTTTTTTCATGACAGACCAACGCATCATCATCATCATCAATTTTTTTTATTCCTTTATTCCTTTCTTATTTCTTGGATTAACCAATAACACTAACGGGTTTCGTCACGGTTGTGGAACCCCCGGTACGTGTACATTCGACCGTTCACCGTATTCTCTTGATTCCCTCGTCCCATTTATTGGGGTCTTTCTTTCTTTCTTTTTTGATCTTGATGGACGAACAAAGCACGACAAGGCATTCTCACTCTTTTGTAGTACTACACATACTCACGCTCATTGACTCGTTGGATCTTTTTTTTTCTTTTTACAACTAGCATGGTACATATACGCTGAATTGGATATGCAATGCAACAATTGGTTCTTTATTGGTTGTGGTTTGCGAGTCTGAAGTACAGTAGACTTGCTCATAACTTGCTATTCTATCTTTAGCCACGGGTAAGTTGGTAACACGAGCAGAAGCCTGATAGTACCCACTCGGCGCGCCTGCCACACAACTTCAACTAATACATTTACCCTCTCACTCCACGCAATCTGATGGCGAACGTATCAACCCCGATGATGCACTGCCCTCCCGTCCTTTTCTTTTCTCTCTTTGTTGCTGCCGCCAGCGTTTCTCGTTCGTCTTGATCGTCATGTCTTCCGACTCCCGGTGCAGTCACTCTTGGCACAGCAACGGTTGGACAATTATGGCTCCCGTTGGTGAATCCAAGTTTGATCCTCATTGACCGCTGTAGTCGTGATCGTGATCGCAATCTGTTATGATTACTGTAAGCCGACTATGCCAACTGTCTTGTCAACGTTGAACTGACCACTGCGTCTTTAGGCGAAAGAGGTAGCGTGCTAGTAATTGGTTTTTAGAAACTTCTCCTAACTGACAATTTTTCGTAGGTGGCCTATATCTGGGTTCGTGATCGACATATTTGCAAGCGAGCATGACGTATATGATACTTGTAATAGAAAAGACCCTAGACGAGGGTTTCTACGCTATTTCTTCTTGTGAGTCTGCTTACGTTCAACCGCTTCGCAGCGCATATCCAAACCTCACCCATTTTCCAGATTCGTTATGTCGGCCTTGTTTCGCCTTGTGAGTTGATACCGACTAGAATGTATGTCAGGTATTGACGTTGACTCTATTCCTAAGGGCTTCAAATTTCGGTCTGTTCATGACGATGAATTTCAGTGAACTAAATTGACAAAACGCACATGCAGGCGGCACTACTTTCATACCGGGCCCGTTGAAGCCATGACATTCGTCGCCCGAATCTCATCACTCACCCATCTGAACACCACAAACACCTCGAACGATATCAGACGTAAGTGCCCAGACTCACACTTCAGAACCTGCAGGTATTGACTTGGTCTGATAGTTGTGAGCATATCCGACCACCCCTGAGTCTGGACTAAATATGGATACGTTCAAGGCACCATAATGTATTTTCTGTGCAACTGGGCTTACGCAAGTTTTTGGGTGGGTGCTGATAGTGAGCGTCGTCATCTTCCACACCTTGACGAAAGCTGATAACGGTGATTGGAGTGGTGATGATCCGTCGTGTGTATGCGATGTACAATCGGTCAAGGGTCATCCTGAGTATTCTCCTTGTAATATATATCACGGAGGTCGTCTTGCTCTTTATCAGCTGTGGCATTTACAGCGATTCAAAATATGCCACTGGTACGTATCAACAAAGTCTACTGATTCATTGTGTCATTTACAAAACTTTGCCTTCCAGTGTCGATTGCCAAGTGCTCGACAACACGGATTGCAACGTCGCGCTCAACTCACTGACGTGGGACAATACATCCAGGATCATCCAATTCATTCTTGGTACTGTCTTGTTCATCATGGTGGTGGCCAAGTTAGTGAGGGAATCGCTCATCCATCGAACGACGCGGGAACGACAGATAAACAGATACACGAGTCTCCTCATCAGATATTTGTCTTCTATATTTCTTTGCTAGGTATTTTTGTCTCCTTTTCCTTCTGGTGGCATGGCGAACTCACTCAACTCGACGTTATTATCAGCATTCTTCTCAATAGTCTCATCACCTTGCTCGCTGTTCTGGGTAATTTCCCACAGGGATGGGCCGCACAAGTACTCGCATTTGCTGCCAACATTCCCTTACCCCACGGTTCGTCATCGGCGTACGGGAACTATACGGCTTGAGTTGCAAGGTCGTATGGACCTTAACATCGACAGTGGGTTTGGCTTGTCGAGCGGCGCGTGGTGCGATGTGGGAATGTCGACGACAATTGGGACGATAGCATTTGCGGAAAGGGGTACGACCAGCGAGCCAGGGCATAGTGAGGAGATGGTCACGGTAGAGGAGAGGGCGGAGGACACTGGTGGCAGGCAGGTATTGGTGGGTTAAATGTGCAAGGTATGGTCACCCTCTCTCCTGGCCGTGGGTTACGACACCATCTACACTTTCCAGCCTCCGACACCATCGAGATACCCCAATCAGCGTGACTATCACCCCGAGGAGCGAGGGTGGTAGCAAGTGTTTGAACAAATTAACTACTCACTGATGGGATTTGTGCAGCACGAACACGCCACACATGCCGTGACCGTAAACGCTGAACCAATTTTGCCAGAGGCGCCGGTCGTTGATCAAGATGGCTAAAGTTACCACAGACATACGTACATCAATTTTGATGCTCCACTGCCTGCGAGGCCTTGCCCACGGTCTTCCTCTGATCCGTCGTTCTTCGACCGCCTTCAACACTGAGGGCACAGGTCATTAACTATGCGTGGCAATGAACATTTCTCTTGACTCATTCTGTCTACGGTTTTGAAATCATTCGCTGGTCTGTTAGAATCGGTTACATAGCTTGAGCGAGGCAAAGTCACACGATCATATCAAGGGATTCTTTGTGTCCAGTAAGTTTCTCCCAATCTATTTCGTCCCTGACTGACGAGTCCCGTACAAGTTCTTGAGCTCGCTACAGGTTGCACCACAACTATTGTACTATGTACGCACAGCTAGCTCAACCCGACGACTCGACTAGACCAAGCTCGCATTACAATTCAATATATCCATAATTACCTTAATAAAAAGGGCGCCTCTGTTCGTAACTTACCATCAATTCGTCTGCACAGCATCCTGTGGCCAAACGTTGACGTTTGCCTGACGGCATCCAAACAGTATTTATTATGAACCCTCCAAAGCCTCAATGATTCACCACCTGCCCTTCATTTTGCTTCTTTGTTTGCCATCCCCATTCACGTCCATAGATCATGTCTTCCGATGTGCAAGCCTCAGTGACACACCAACAGTTGTACGACTATACCTGCCGTAGGTCATTTACGCTCGTGGTCGATCAAAGTCCGATGTTGATTGACTGTTGTAGTCGCGATCACGATTGCAATCGGTTATGATTACTGTAAGCCAACTAATTCGATTTTTCGTTCCGCTATGCTGGTGTTAACAACACGTCTTCAGGCCTCACGTTTTCAAAAGAGGTAGATTACTGGTCTTGTTATTCGGAAATGTTCACCCTGCTGACGGCTCTCTCAGATAACTTACATTTGGGTCGGTAGTTGTCACCTTTCCAAGAGAACATCATTTGTTTGATACCTGTTATAGAAAAGACCCTGGACGAGGGTATCTACGTTGTTTCTTCTCGTGAGTCATCGGCCTGCTTCTCAGTGTATATTCAAACTTCAAGTCCGCATCAGATTCGTTATGTGGGCTACCTTTCTGCTTTGTGAGTTAAGGGAACCGGGTAGAATATGTGCCAAATATTGACTGCGAATCCGTTCCTAAGCACTTCTATACTCTGTATGTTCATGTTGTCGAGTTGGGGTGGATTAGACTGACGAAACACACATGAAGTCGGCACTACTTTTATTCCGGGCCCGGTGAAGGTGCGATATTCGTCATCCGTATCTCGTCAAATACTCATCCGAACATTGAAAACACTTCGAACGATATCAGACGTAAGCACTCGCGTTCACACTCGAGAGTATCCAAATACTGACATGGTCTGGTAGCTGTGAGTTTCTTCTAACCTGCCACTCCGGTGTCTGGACTGAATTCGGATACTCCCAAGGCAATATAATATATCTTCTGAACAATTGGCTATATGCTCTTTTTTGGATGGGAGCTGATAGTGAGTGTGTTCATCGTTCACAGCTTGAGGAAAACTGATAATGAGGTTAATTACAGTGTTGATGATCCTCCGCGTGTATGCGATTTACAATCGGTCAAGGACCATCCTTCATGTTCTCCTTACGATGTACATCGCGGAGGTTATCGCATTCATCGTCGCCACTTGCATTTATTGTGATCCAAACTATATCTCAGGCATGTATTCAACAGAGTTGACCGATTCTCAGTGTTCTTCTTACGAGACTCTGTCCCCAGTGTCAATTTTCCAAGTGCTCGACATGACAGTGTGCGCCACTGTGATCGAAACACAATCAGCGATCAATCTGTATCCAATCATCCAGTGCATTCCAAGCGCTATCTTGAGCATCATGGTGGTGGCTCAGTCCATGAAGCAGTCGCTCCAGATGTATCGAGTGACGCGGAAATGGGAGTTAAACAGATACGTGGCTCTCCTTGTCAGAGACGGTGTTTTATATTTCTTTGTGTACGTTGTCCCGACTCCTCCTCGTATAGCGAACTCACTCGACCAATGTCCCAGCGCCCTCCTCAATGGTGTGCTCACCACGCTTAGCATCCTGCTTCCCATCTCCCAGGGATGGCCCACACAAGTGCTGTTGATTGCCGCCAACGTTCCCCTGTACACCCTCACCCCGCGATTCGTCATGAACGTACGAGAGCTGTACGTGCGCGACACGCAAGGCCGTTGGAATCGTGATATTGACACTGGGTTCGGCTTGTCGAGCGGAGTACGGTGCAGTGTGGGAGTGTCGACGACAATCGGGACGATAGCGTTCGCAGAAGGGGGTGCGACCCGGACATTGGAGGATGGGGAGATGGTTATGATGGAGGAAAGGGCCGAGAACAGTGGTACACAGGTATCGGTGGTTTAAACGCGCATGTAACTATATCTACTGTATGGTGGGTGACCCCTTGGTACAGCCTCCGAATTTTGACTCTATAAAACGGCGCCAATGATTGCGATGCATTCTAGCCAAATTCTAGCCTGACTTACCTAAACACCTGCTGGTCGGCATCCATCAGATGGGCCGGACAAAGTTGCAGCAGCGCCGATCCCCTCAGAACCACACTTCATGCGGCATGTCAAGTCATCCGACGCTCACATCAAACACCTCCGAGTCGACGGTATTCATATATTACGAAGACACAGCATCCAGTCATCACAATACTTAGTTCCTTCTCATATAAGCTTGTCGTTTTAATTAATCAGTCCACATCGTACTAGCCCATCCGTTCAATGCCACTTGATCCACAGACAGAAGAGGCAGTGACCCGCAGCCCATGCTGACCCACCTCCAGCACTGTAGTGACCTGAGGCCCACACTGTCGTGCGGATCGCCTTGGATGTCTTCCATTCTCACCGTCCACGCCCCGCACTTGTGATCCGCCGGAAGAACGCAGGCTGATAAGCGAATTCGTGGGAAGATATTTAATAATGTTTCAACCCCGCTCCGGCCGGACCACTGCACACTGCGCAGGGTGCACACCGAATGTACGACTGCCAGAATAAGTACTACATCGTATTTCCTCCGCCCAAGATTATTGATTCGCCACGCAGACGTTGCAACAGGAATGAAGCATATTCAGGGACGACTGGACCTCATGCCATCAGTCGGTGTAGTGCCTGTGGATGACATTCTGACAACATACTTGCCACCTCCTTACGTCGGCGCTGTGCAAGGGGATTGATGCAAGAAACTGCCACAAACAGCGCGTTCGCTGCGCACATTATGTTTTACTGCCTTCGACTCTCAATGTATATGACATGAGGTCTATGCACGGCAATGGGAATCTGTCTGGATACCGAGGATTGGAGGCCTTGAAATTAAACGGTGCCATGATAGCAAGCCTCGGGCTCCGCACCAGGGTGAGGCTCATGCTTGTCCTTTCACCGACCAGCTAGAATCCATTCCACTGATCTGGGGCTTCGCAAAGCCGCACGCTCGTATCGCGGGGTCGTTTATATCTTGCTTGTGCCGTCAAAGGTAGGACTGGCGATGGATCTGCACAGCGCTGTACACAGCATACCGATCGTGGCTTCCCACCCCACCATGCACAAACTTCAGGGTAACACTGTATTAACACTAGCATTTGCGTGACGTATTACGACAATACCTATTCCGGACCTTCAAAAGTTCGATGGTTTAGCGCTCTTTTTGCTCTTTATTGCCATCATTTGTCGCTCGTGTTTTCCGCCCTATTCACGTTCACAGGTCATGTCTTCCGATGTGCAGTCAGCCTTGGTACGGCTACAGTGGATCGACTATGGTTCCCGTTGGTCATTCACATTTGTGGTAAATCGAAGACTGATCCTCGCGGTTGTAGTAGTGGTTGTGATTGCAATCAGTTATGATTTCTGTGAGCCAACTATGTTGATGTTCTTTCCTCGTTGAAGTGACCACTGGCATTGCGTCCTTAGGCCTCACATTTTCGAGAGAGGTATTGTGCTAGTGGTCAGTTGTTACAATGCCTCTCCCAGCTGATGAATTATCCTAGGTAATTTACATCTGGGTTTGTACTTGACGTTTCTTGCAAGCATGTACAATATATGACACTCGTCATAGAAAAGACCCTGGACCAGCGTGTCTACGCTGTTTCTTGTCGTGAGTCTCCTGGCGTTCTACTTTCGCAATGCATACTTAAAGCTTGGGTATATTAGATTCGTTATGTGGGCTGTCTTTCTGGCATGTGAGCTAATACCGGGTGGATTGTGGATCATGCGTTAACTTCAAACATTTTCTTAAGCACAGAAGCACTCTGTATGTATGCCATATGGGGTTGCAGTAGATCAAACTGACAAAACGTACATGAAGATGGCAGTAGTTTTATACCGGGTCCGGTGAAGGTACGACATTGTCATCTACATCACCCAACAATCACCAATCTGAAACTACGAAAACACCGAATGATATCAGATGTAAGTCCCTGCGTTCACAAGAACTCCGTGTATTGATACAGTCTGTTAGTTGTGAGCGTTTCTGAACAACCATCCTCGAGTCTGGACTAAATTCGGGGACTTTCAAGGCACCATAGCTTATTATATCGGCATCTGGGCTTCCTCGATTTTTTTAACGGCTGCTAATAGTGAGTGTTGTCATCGTGTTCACCTTGGCGAAACCTGACGATGGTGACTGGAGTGGTGATGATCCTCCGCGTATATGCGATATACAATCGGTCGAGGATTATCTTGGGTGTTCTCCTCGTGATGTATGTCATGAAAGTCATGGTGCTCTTCACTGCCGCTGGCATTGACAGCGATCCAAAATATGTCGCAGGTACGTGTCGAACAAGGTCGACCGATCCATGTTGTCCTTTACGAGGCTCTGACACAGTGTCAATTGGACAACTGCCGGATATCACGGTTTGCGGTGTCCCACTCAGCACGCAGACGTGGAACATTGTATCCGAGGTCATGCAGGGGATTCTCAGCACTGTCTTGTGCCTCTTGGTGGTGGCCCAGTTCTTCAGGGAGTCGGTCCAGCTGTATCGAGCAACGCATAAATGGCAGCCAAACAGATACCTGACTCTCATCGTCAAAGATGGCCTTTTATATTACTTTTCGTACGTTCCCCATCTCCTTTTCTTCCAGAATAATGAATCCACGTAACAATGCGCTATGATCAGTGCCCTCCTCAATTATGTCATCAACTTCCTCGGTATTCTGGGTGTCCTCCCCTCTGGGGGATGGGCCAGACAAGCGCTGTTGGTTATTGCCAACATTCCCCTTTACACCCTCGCCCCACGATTCATCATAGACTTAAGGGAACTGTACGTACGCGACACACAAGGTCGTTGGGACAATGGCATGGATACCGGGTTTGGTTTGTCGAGCAGAGTGCCACTCCCGCACTACGCCCCAGTGTCGACGACATTTGGGACGATAGTATTCGCGGAAGGGGGTGCGACCGGGGGTTTGGAAAGCGTGGACGAGACAGCTTCTGTGGAAGAGAGCCTGAGGACAGTGGGCAGTGGCAGGCAGGTTTAAATGTGCATGATCTGGTAGCTCTCCTCCACTTTCTGTGTGTAACGACCCCATCTACAGTTTCCAGCTCCGATCTTCAAGTAATATTCCAAGGATGTATGTTATTTGTGTAATTGTATGCCGAGGTCGAAGCACAACGCCATCGACATCAGCATGCGTTTTTTGTGGCGCAAGATTGATGGTGAATTTAGCGAAGAGCATATACTCCGCGTCAACCGCATAAATGTCACAGAGCCTCTTCATCAGAGGGGGTGTCCTGTACTTGATCCAAGGGTTATGCGAAACTACAGGCGGGGGCTCTGGCATCCCCAATGAGTTAGTCGTGTTGTTTATAATCGGTGTTTAGATGCTCAGCGCTCAGCGCCCATCAGCCAATGAGAGAGTCTCAGAGGGCTTACTCAGTCTCAAAAGAGTTATTGGACTGCCAGAAAGACGCGTAGCCCGTGTTGACCGACAATTCTCAGCTTGTAACGTTCTTCAATCCCATGTGGTGTCGGTACCTGGTCCACACGTCGTGCTTCCAAAAGCCGACGGTACTGTACGTGCCGGCCCACCCCCGTACCACGCGAATCGCTGTTGAGGGGTCTCCTCGCTTGCATCGGTGACCGCCGACGCCGACTCACACTTGTCCTCATGCACAGATGAGTGTGTATCACGTGAGTGTGTGGGAAAGCTCTACTGGAGCCGAGCAGACACTCAAGATTTTGCAAACTGCGACCAACCACGCTGCACGAAGACACTCATCCACAGTAAGGGTTATAGATTCGTCATGTAGTTGCCACAGCAAGAGCGAAACGTCTTTGGAGACAACTGGACCTCCCCATGCTGACATTCTGGCAATCATAGTTTCATACTCCTTACATGGGCGCCGTGCGATTTAGGCAGACATCGCTCGCATTATACTCACTGCCGTGCCTTTCCCGACTTGGACGCCTGTATATATCTTGGCTCTGATTCATTGCCTTCAACCCCCAAGGTACAGGGACACCGGGTCTATGCACGGCAATGAAGACCTCGTGGATACCGGGAATTAAGGGCTTTGATGTTGAACGGTGCGGCAGTAGTCAGCCCAGAACTCCACACCACGGCAAGACCCCTGCTTGCCCTCTCGGCATTTACCAACCTGCCAGAAGTGATTACACAGCTGGAGCTTGGCAAAGTCATAAGGTCGAACCGCGGGATCGTGTATATCGAGTTCATTTTTGGTACCGTTGATCGTACGATCATAGAATGATGGAACTGATCATGGGTATGCGCAGCACTCCATACACCATACTAAATATGCCTTCCCATCCCCGCCCAGTTGATGGGAACATTGTAGTCTTGTGTCAGCATTTGCGTGCATTACGACAACAGTTTAAATCCTTCGCAACCTCGATGGTACACTGCCCGTCCCTGCCTTTCGTTCTCTATTGCCATCATGTCACCACTGCTCGTTTGTGTTTCCTAACCCCGTTCGCGTCCACGACATGTCTTCCGATGTGCAGTCAGTCTTGGCGCACAGCTACGGATTACCGACTATGGCTCCCGTAAGTCATTTACGCTTGTATTGTATGTTGGTTGAATTCTGATTTTCTTTGATCGTTGTAGTCGTGATTTCGATTGCGGTTAGCTATGACCACTGTAAGCCAACCATTTCCACCGTTCTCCCATCGTGTTGGTGTGACCACGTCTTCAGGCCTCACGTTTTCAAAAGGGGCAGCGTATTACCATCCAGTGTGTCCGAAAGCCTCTCCCAGCTGACGATAATCATGGGTAACCCATATCCAGGTTTGTAACAGGTATCATTTCCAGGGAGCGTGATATGTAAAATGGCCTATGATTATAGGACAGACCCTGGACAAAGGTGTCTACGCTATTTCTTCTTGTGGATCTGCTACAATGTGTCAAATATTGACTTGAAACCCATTTTCGAGCACGGAAGCGCTCAGTATGTTCAAGATGTGGAATTGCAGTGGATTAAACTCACCTGGGGCTACACATATTTCATGCCGGGTCCGGTGAAGGTGCGAGATTGTCATCTATATCTCGCCAACCGCTTATCCGGACACCGCAACCACGTTGAATAACATCAGACTTAAGTGCCCGTGTTCACACTTGAGAAACTCTGAATATTGACACGAGCAGATAGCTGTGAGCGTTTCCGAACGACCTTCTTGAGTCCGGACTAAATTCGGAATGCTTTCAAGGCACTATAATTTATATTCTCGACATCTGGACTTTCTTTGTGTTTTGTCAACTGCTGAGAGTGAGCGTTGTCATCGTCCAGATCTTGACGAAACCTAATGGTGGCAAATGGAGTTGCGATGATCCTCCGCGTGTATGCGATCATCTTGGGTGTTCTGCTCGTGCTCTACGTCGCGGAGATCGTTATACTCTTCATCGCCACTAATATACAGCGATCTAAAGTATGTTGCAAGTACGTGCCGAGCATGTCGACCGATCCACGTTGTCCTTGAAGAAGCCCTGACCCACTGTCAATCATACAGCTGCTCGAAATCACGGTTTGCACTGCTGCCAGTGTGTTGGGTACACAGGCGTGGACCTACGCGTCCGAGATCGTGCAGTGCATTTTTGGCACTCTCTTGTGTCTTTATGGTGGCCTACTTCATGAGGGACTCACTCCAGGTGTATCGAGCAATGGATAAATGGCAGTTAAACAGATACACGAGTCTCATCATCAGATATAGCCTTTTTTCTCCTTGTGTATGTCTCCTGTCTCCTTCCTGTTGTTACGGGTAAGGAACTCATGCACGATACGCTATAATCAGCACCCTCCACAATCATCTCATCAACATGCTTGGTGTGCTGGGTATTATCTCCTCTGAGGGATGTGGCGCACAAGTACTGCTGATTGTTGCCAGCGTTCCATTATACAACCGGGCCCTCACCTCACGATTCGTCGTGCATGTATGCGTACTACGGGAACTGTATGTGCGCGACACGCAAGATCGTTGGGACGATAGCGTTCGAGGAAGGGGGTGGGACCGACAGTTTGGAAGGCGGGAAGGAGATGGATGGTTACCCTGTGTGAGCGCACACCACGCTGCAATGATAATGAGATAAGAATCGCAGCCAATCGGATGCATCCATCCCACGGTCGTAATTTAAGGTCCGTAGGTTCGCATACATCATTTCAGTCGTCTTGCAGAAACGTGTTGTGTCACCATGGACACGCTCGTATTTGCCGCCCCCGTTCATGTTCGTGGCTCATGTCGTCCGATTTGGAGTCAACCTTGGCGCAGCAATAGCTGTACGACTACACCTGCCGTCGGTCACTTATGCTCTGAATCGGAGTCGATTGAAGCCAAATTCTAGCTATAAAATTGCTGTAGTGGTAATCGTGGTTGCGGGCCAATCAGTGATAATCACTCTCCGTGTTATTCATCAAATCCCGCCCAGGGATGGTGAGGGACAAGGAATCTGTGCTGGTACGTACCAGCACAGTGCAGCTTGGGAGCGATAACGCGTAGGCCGAACAATCCGAAAGGTTTCGGACTGCTAGGGTCCCTGAGCCTGGCAACATGCTGAGAAAAAGCCTCTCTCTCCCCACCCACCATCCCCACTGGCAACCAGCCCGTTCCGGGTCGCGCGCGCACACCCCTTGTGGTCACTGCGGGATATACACCACCCGAGGCGATTGCCCGTGGTCCAGTCACTATCCATCGCGCCCACTCCCCAGACGTCGCGGCTGGTAGCTCCCTACACAGCACTGGGATGTCGGTTGGGGTAGCGGTTAAGCCCCCTGACGAGAGCTTTCGCAGGCTCGAAACCGCCCCTCCCGACTCTCTATACCCCACTGCACTACCGTCCAGACCCCGATCCTCGGAGAGGGTGCCTGACGGAAGCGGCATGGGGACTCGATGGCCCAGGCGTCCTCTCTCACACACGGACTATGGATCAGGTTGCCTTCGGCAACCTGGTTCGCCCAACAGTGCTGGTGTGAACACCACGTCTAGCTCACTAGTAAAGGACCTCACAGCCTCAGGTAACTTATATCTGGGTCGATAGTCGACACCTTTCCACGGAACACAATTTGTTTGGTGCCGGTTATTGAAAAGACCTGGACGAAGGTACCTCATAATGCGATTTCATCTTGTGAGTCGCCGCGCGTTTGACCACATGTTCCGACGTTATGTACATATCAGTTTCATTTCCGTTGGCTGGCTCTCCTCCCTGTGAGCTAATACCCAGTAGAATGTGTGTACAAGCGTTGACTGCGAATCCGTCCCTAAGTACTATAGTACTCAGTGTGTTCACGATGTCGGATTAAAATGATGAAATGCTCGTGAAGACGGCAGTACGTCAGATTTTCAGATGTGGGTCGCACTGGTGCTCACTGTTGCCACTAATGTTCCCATCTACACCCTTATGTACCCCACGATATACAGGAGCTGTATGTGCGCGACATGCAAATAACCTAACCCTAAGCGCCCCCCTCAGTAATCTCATGGTCACACTCGGCATCCTGGGCATTATCCCTCAGGGATGGGTCGCACTGGTGCTCATTGTTGCCGCCAGCGACACCCCACCCCGCGATATACGGGAACGTGTTGCGCGGCAGACAGGGTCGTTGGAATGGTGACACTGATACTGGGTTTGGCTTCTCGAGCGGAGCAGGGCGAGGTGTTGGGGTTGACGACAATTGGGACGATAGTATTCGCGGAAGAGGTTGCTACCAGGGAGTCGGAGAATCATCGAGAGGAGAGGGCTACGGATGGGGCAAGAGCGGCGAGCGGCGATAGGCAGATCTCGGTGGTTTAGATGTGGAAGATACGGTAACTCTCTTCGTAGAGATAGCGACCAAGCATCTATAATTCCAGCCTCCGAGTAGTATGCACCGCAGGGACTCATGTCCATCGGATACTACCTATTGATTGCTAGCTGCCAAGAGGTTTTCGTCCAGTGCATTTAAACTCCACCGTCAGTCGTGCATACATGATACAACCAAAATGGCCTACTTGACCCGAAAAGGAACAAACCGTTACCCACATTGTCAAACGCAAATGAGAACTGGTTCAAGAAGAATATTATACATACCAAACAACGCCCAAGGAACGGTCAGAGCAACAGGACTCCTGGTTTCTACAGGCAAAAGTAACATTCAGCAAGTATTGCAGTGACGAAAGGAAGACCCGGTGCAATCAGTTTCAAGTTGAATTGCAAGGGTGGAGCAAGAACCGTCGGAGTCAGAATTTTTCGAAGAGATAGGCTTCAGGTGGTCTTTGAACGCGGATGGTGCCACGGAGAGTCATGGTGTTATTCTACTGCGTGAACATGGCGCACGATATGAATCACGAGATTCGGATATTACCCAGCTCAACGATGGATCCGTGCTTTCGCCTCACAAGGCAACCGCCGATGCAAAGCAGGAGCTTGCGATTTACGTCCTGTGAGTCGTTTCCAGTGCTCTAATGTCACCGGTCACCTTTCATCTCGGGGAACAAGTATCGCAGCGACTCGACATTATGACACAAACAAACGCAAACCGTTTGCTCGCCTCGCCTCGTCCATTATCTTCGGACTCCACAGCTGACAACATTCATATTAACGCCTTCGAGAAGCCACTCATTGATCCATCGGCCATCCAGCTTTACCATGACGCCTGGACCCAAATGTAAGTGTCAATGAAAACTGACAAAGAAGTCACCTTGCGTTGTTCTCGTCCACCACCCTCGTGTACGAATTGACCCGGTGAGGTGCGAACAACAACTTTGACGTGGGAGAGACTCCGTCCGCGTACGGGCTCCGACTAGCAGTCCCGCTAAGCGGCTCCACTCTCGGCTGCCAGGTAACGGTAGTAGCCAATGTTTCATTCGTAACGGATGAAACCTCGCCCCACTAGTTAAGAACGACGGAGGTTCCCGGTCCTCTCCACTTTCACCCCCGAACATGCCGCTCACTTGGGTGAGCCTGCGCAGGACAGTCCTACGCAGATCCTTCATCGCCATTTGGCTTGTATTAGTTCTTGTCATCTCCTTCCATACCCTCATCCAACCGCCTTTCCGACTGTCCTTGAAGCTCCGTCTCTTTGAATTTCGTCCTGAATGGGCATACCCACCAGAGGGAGAGCAGGCCCGACCACCCCTCGGGAAGCACACGCTCACCTCTGACGGTCTGCTGGTCGCAAATCCTCATGGTCCCCACCCCATTTTACAACTCATCCACGATGCGGAAGCAGCTTGGGAGGCGAAACGGGCACGGGCGAGCAAGACGCTACAAGAGGCTGTTGCAGAGTACCGGCAGCGTTACCGGCGATCGCCACCCCTCGGTTTCGACAAATGGTGCGTCATCCTTCCTTGAGACGTGAATGTATGCGCACCGTGATCACACCATGTAGGTGGGACTACGTCATGAAACATCGCATCCAGTTGCCCGACGAG
Source organism: Boletus rex-veris (assembly GCA_038088795.1). Lineage (NCBI taxonomy): Eukaryota > Fungi > Basidiomycota > Agaricomycetes > Boletales > Boletaceae > Boletus > Boletus rex-veris. Next base: position 21,190 of record JBBPJQ010000329.1, read on the forward strand.
TACGACGAGATATTCGAGGACATTGAATCCTTTTGGGGAATCGATCCGCACGAGTTGGCGCGCACGCAACAAGAGCTCGAGAAGAGTAACGGCGTAGTGACCGTACAAAAGACGGACGCGAATCCTCAATTCGAGGTTGTCCGCTCGAACCTCCCGTCAGATCAACAACAGCTACAAAATATGATCAACGACATTCTAGCATCTGTCAACGAAGTAGAGCAAGATTTACCTCCGATGCGCATGTCATTTTCTCCGTTTGATAATCCCGATATGTTCTCGAGCTGGCAAATCAAGTCCATGGCGCTCAAGGCAGCTGCTAACGGGACGAGTATGTCAACCCTGTCTTTCGTGCTCTGATCGCTTTTGTGACTCTATCATAGCACTCACGCGCGCAGACCTGCCTCCAGTCACAGAACATGGCTGGATTCAAGGGTGTCCCCCCGACTCGCCTGCCCGTCTCCACCCGCCCACACTCCCGCCATCATCCATACCACTCCCGCCATCATCTCCCAAAACGTTCATCGCCTCCCATCGGGATACGATGAACCCGTGCATGCATCCATCGCTGCTCGCCACACACGGACAGTTCCTCAGGTATGAGACAGGACCCTTTCCAAAACCTACGCTCGTACCGCGCTTTTCGTTATGTGGGACGGTGCTCCATCACGACATTCGTCCACCCGTACCCTACGGGTGGAACTTTGACTCTGATCCAGAACCGGAGGAGAATGAGGAAGACGGGAGCGGGGCATTTGAGGAGGATCTCCCGTGGGAACACAAGGCGAACGAGAGACTAGATTGGCGGGGGCGTACGACGGGGATATATGCGTCCCCGGATTCGTGGTGGGCGAATGCACACCGGCAACGACTCGTCACACTCGCGAATTCGCTCGAAGGCAACGTGAGCGTGCTGCGCGCGCCAGAGAGTGGGATGGAGTACGAGGTAGAGGTAGAGGCGACTCCGGTGGGGGAACCAGAGAGCGTGCCGCTCGCACAGATTAATCCATCGTGGATGGACGTGGCGTTTACAGACAAACCGATTGCATGCGACCAGGGGACGTGTGATGAAATGGCACTAATGTGGCCATTTCTGGAAGTGCAGGGCAGGCGTGAGGAGGGGCAGTACAAATTTATACTCGACGTACGTTTTTGGTTTCATGTGCGGCATTGCTTATTGCTTGACGGGTGTATTGGGGATAGGTGGATGGGAATGGATGGTCGGGTCGGTTTAAGCGACTGATCACGAGCAATGCGCTCATCTTCAAGGCGACGATTTATCCTGAATGGTGCGCATACACCCTGCATCTTGCATGTTGGCTGTCCTGACCCCGACTCTGGGTGACTGTAGGTACACCTCGCGCATCGCGCCGTGGGTACACTATGTCCCTATCCAGGTATCCTACGCCGACCTGTACGATGCCGTGGCGTTTTTCCGTGAACACGACGCATTGGCAAGACGGATTGCACGGGCTGGGCGAGCGTGGAGCCGGCGGTATTGGAGGCGAGCAGATATGACAGCTTACTTGTATCGGTGAGTGTGGGGAAAGTGATAGAAGCGCTGGTACTGACACACGAATAGGTTATTGTTAGAGTATGCGCGGGTAACAAGCTTGGATCGGGAGTCAATGGATTATATAGAGTGAGACTTGTATCGGGGGATAGTCATGTTTCCATGTGTCTGGGTTTACAGGTGAAATTCAGTTTCGTGAGCACCTATGGATCAAAGCTTCTTTCTCGAGTGGCCAACAAAAGAGTCGAAACGAAGAGGAACGCATCCGTTGCTCTTGGTGAGTTCACGTATTATGGAAGTTGCATACCATGGAATCAATAACACCGAGAGGCCGAACTATATTGCGTTTGAGCTGGCTATCGCGCGCGGACGATGAGAGAAGTTTGGACAGAGATATCTTGTGACTCGCGATGCTTGCGTACCCGTGCCTGCGGCATGAGTCGCGGGCCCAAACCTTGGACATCTTCCTTGCCCGTCTGTGACATGTGTCAGTCGACGCGGACGCTGAGCGCTGAGCGCTGAATATTCCAGTTTGTACGTGCTCAGGGAGTCGTTGCAAAGGAATCCGTGGGAAAACATCTCAAGATGCTTCTCAAGCCAAGAACATCCTGGCTGCCCTCTACAGTATCTGGACGACATTCAACATGGCACGGACAAGTCCCGTGGTTCTCTAAGCGCACACATAAACTCTCAACTACTGGCAGAGCAGTTACACTCTACGCAAACTCGTCCATAATTTGAATCCATTCTCATTAGCCCCGTGATGTCGCTCCCATCTAAACCTGCAGGAGCAAGGCTCTGCCGATGAAAGACCTTTGCGCCCTTCTTGCATGGCTACAGATCCCAGATCCATGATTTCCATAGAACCAACCTGTGACGTGGCAAGAGCAGTTGCCACCAAAGCCTCCTCGACTCAGTCGGGAGTTCACTTTATCATAACTCGCCATGTAGGTTTTCGGCCAAGTCACTGTACACTCACTAGAACCTTGGAGTATAGCTCTACTGGACGGGCCATTCGGCATCAAGTTTCCCTCAAACTGTGTTCTCTATGTGGAATTATGCCCCCTTTATGTAAAGCTACGCTTCGGATTGATCCTTGCGACATGGCATCGTGGCTCATTCCAAGTGGATGCCTACTTCCCCGTACGACAGGGTGGCGATCCGGTCTCCCTCGGGATCATTACCATTTCGTCAAGGGTCAATATGCACCAGACTTCTCATGTCCGACACGCATATACCCTATGCTTGATGAAATTTCAGGACGTAGGTAAGAATCTAATCTGTAGTTTTCATTCAAATCATCAATTACTCATCGTTCCGGCTTTCAAATCTTTCAGCGCGGTAAAAGTTCGAATGTGCGCACAACTATTTCCATGGTTTCGTTCGACGTCCGGGTCTTTGGTCGCATCTGACAAATGGTACCATAGCAGCCATTCTCAGAGGCTTGTACCCCTTACGCATTCTGATGTGGTAGGCATGCCCTTTCTCGCTGGGTAACGAAACCCCTTTATACATTGTACCTTCCGATTTCAGAGTCCGTGTAAGTCTATGTAGTACTCAGGCTCCAAGGATCCGTGTTATTTGTGTAATTGTATTTCGAGCTCGATGTGCAAGACCTTCATCCTGGTACTCGTGACTTCCAAACAATGTCGGGCCAGATGACGAATCCCAGCGATCATACCTACTCTCCAGGTCACCTGAAAGGATACCATTCTAGCGTGCATCCTACTGTCCGAGACAAATCTTACTTTTGTACCCATCGGATCAGAAGAATCATACTGACGCAGGCCCCAATAACAAGTCATGAGTACTGGCATTCAGTGAGCTCAAGTACACAAAGACCATGGATCCTTTTAAATACTACACTCACTCGAACATCAGGTATAAGTGAGGTCGTTACCCTACGAGAAAGGGCAAGCCTACCGTCTATTCCACAACTAAACCAGCAATACCTGCCTGTTGCCGCCCTCTACTCGCTCCCGATCACCAGTCACCCTCTCCTCCACATCCTCCAACTCACTGGTAACACCCCATTCCACAAATGCTATTGTCCCTATTGTCGTCGACTGACCCACACCGTGCCCCGCTCGACTCGACAAACCAAACCCAGTGTCAATGTCAACGTCCCAGCGACCTTGCGAGTCAAGAACGTACAGCTCCCGTACGTTGATGACGAACCGTGGGGTGAGGTTGAATAGCAAAACATTGGCAAAATTTCGTTGACGAGACTAGTGAAGAGGGTGCTGACCATGGTGTGTTGTTCAGTGGGTTCATTGTTCCAATGGGAAAAGGAACGAGACGGAGACGTACGCTAAGAAATAGAAAAGACTGTCTCTGGTGAGGAGACTAATATATCTATTCAACTGCCATGTCCTCGTCGCTTGATGCATCTGCACCGAGTCCCTCGCGAACTTGACCACCACCAAGATGCACAGGACACTGGCGAGAATGCACTGGATGGTTGCCACTGCAATATTCCATGTTTGTGTGCTGACCACAAAAGTGCAGACTGTAAGGTTGAGGAGTTGGAAAATCGACACTACGGGGTCTCGTAATGGGCGCTGTGAATCAGTTGACTTTGTTCGAGACGCACCTGTACTGTATTTTGAATCACTGTAGATGCTGGCGCCTATGAAGAAAATGACCAGCTGCGCGATGTACATCACAAGTAGAGCACCTAGGATGATCCTTGACCGATCGTATATCGCATACACGCGGAGAATCATTGCCACCCCAATCATCACCGTCAGGTTTTGTCAAGGTATAGATGATGGCAAATGCTCACTATCAGCACCCACCCAGAAAATCACGTAAGACCACTTGGCTATAGCATCGATTGCAGTGCCTTGGATGTATCCGATTTTAGACTAGGCTTGGGAATGGTTGTCCGGTAACGCTCACAGCTATTAAACCATGTTAAAACTTGGAAGTTCTTGGATGTGAACCCGAGTACTTACGTCTAATATCGTTGGAAACGTTTGCATTGCACGTTTAAGTGTATGACGAGATACGGACAATGAATGCCGCACCTTCACCGGGCCAGGTATGACCGTGCTGCCACCTTCGTGTGCGGTTTGTCAGTTTAATTCAGTGCAATTTGATATCATCAACATACCGAATGATGCAGTACTTCGGAACGGATTTGACGTCAATACACAACACGTGTTCTATCAGTTATTAACTCACAGGGCAGTAAGATAACCCACGTAACGAATCTGATATACGCCCGAGGTTCAATTTGCACTGCCAAGCAAGTCGAACGCCAGGAGACTCACCAGAAGAAACAACGTAGACACCCTCGTCCAGGGTCTGTTCTATAGCAGATAGCATACCATTAGATATATGTGCTCCCAAAGATGTCGATTACGAACCCAAATGTAGGCCACCTGAAAAAATCGTTAGTTGAAAGAAAAAACTTTCAATACCGAACGCTACTACCTCTTTCGAAAAGGTGAGGCCTAAAGACATAGCATAGCGGTCACGCTAGCATGGCAGAACAAAAATCGAAACGGGTGACACACAATAATCATAAGTAACTGCAGTTGCGATTATGACTGGAGTAGGTCAGTGATGGTCAGATTTCGGTCGAGCACAAGTATAAATGACCAACGGGAGATATAGTCATTCAATTGTAGCACTGCCAAGGCTGACTGCACATCGGAAGACATGATCCGTGGATATGAACGAGGGAAACACGAGCGAGCAGCTGTGACGGAGAGACAAGAAGGAAGGGCAGGGGGTACCATCGGGGCCCTGAAGAACTCGGAATAATACTGTCGGGACGCCTGCGCAATGCAGTGCAGACACATGATTTGTTCCGTCATCTATGATGGTGAAAGAAGCCAATAAGAAATACGAACTCGCTCAGCACTGCCTCGCATGATTTCTATACGAGATGCATGGTATAGCAACCCATCAAAGGACGTCCTGATCTCGCACGTGCGACAAGTTTACAAACGCGATATGATGGTCGGAAAATGGGGTCTAGACCGAATGTCAGCTCGGGCTGATCCACTAACCTCTGAAGGCGCCTAGCGTTCGCTACGATACATGCTTACATAATACTATACAGTTTTTCACTTCTTCTCGTAGCTAAATCGTACTCCGTCCGCTATCGCGAATAATGCGTACTAATTGTCTAGCCAGGACTACTAGACTCTTCAGGAGGGTCATGCTGTGCCGATATGATCGGCGTACTACCGTGACTCTGCGACATTTATAGCCATCTTTTGCACTTGTTGATCGGAATGCTGAAATTACGACAGATATTATTAATTCCCTCTCCACGCGCCTTGACGTTTCTTACAGTCCGACTGTTTCCTCGTTCTGCCGCAACCTCGACAGCCTTCATTCGTTATGCATGGTGGTATTAACTCCAGCTACGGTCGTATTGCGAGATAGCTTATACATCGGCGTTTCGCACCATCACAGAACGATGGAAACAGATCATGCATCTCCACAGCAGTGCACTGAGCGATTAATCAACGGCGATGCATCGTAAACGCATTCAGCGTGCTGTGCTGGCATTTACCTGACACATTCCGACGGTACTTATTCCGAACCCTTCAACTTGAAGGCCCGATCGGTGGTGCACTCCCTGCCCTCCACTTCTCCTCTTCATTGCTACCGTCACCGCTGCTCCCTCGTGTTTACCCCGTTCACGTCCACCGATCATGTCTTCCGAACTGCAGTTAGCCCTGGCAGAGTTGCAATTAAACGACTATATATCCCGTTGGTCATTTATGCTTGTGGTTGATCGAAATCTGACTCTCACTTGTACGCTGCAGTTGTTCTCGCGACCGCGGTTGTTTATGATTACTGTACGCCATCCATTTTGATTTTCAGTCTGCCACGACCACAATATCTTTTAAAAGGCCTCGTCATTCCAAAAGAGGTAGTTGATAGCATTTGGTATTTGGAAACGTCTCTCAACTGACGATTTCCTTAGGTAACCTACATTTGGGTTTGTAATCCACGTCTTCCCAAGGGAGTTCCACATATGATACTGTTATAGAAAAGACCCTGGACATGGGTGTCTACGCTGTATCTTCTCGTGAGTCTTCTGGCGTTCGGCTGCTTCACAGAGCATATTAATCTTCAGTCATATTCTAGATTCGTTATGTGGGTTGTCTTTCTGCCCTGTGAGTCAATACTGGGTAGAATACGTGTCAAGTATTGACTGCAAATCTATGCATAAGCACTGCAGCGTTCAGTACGTTTATGATGACAAATTGCAGTGGAATAAGCTGACAAAATATGGATCAAGATGGAAGTACTTTCATACCGGGCCCGGTCAAGGTGCGGCATTCATCACCTGCATCCTGTCAATTACTTAACTGCAGCCTGCAAACATCTCACACGATATCAGACGTAAGTACCCAGTTCCACACTTGAGGACCTCCAACTATTGACATTGTAATAGCTGTAAGCGTTTCCAAACAACCATCCCCAAAGCTGAACTATGAGATACTTCAAGGCTATATAATTTATGTTCTCAGCAGTTGGGCTGACACGATTTTCTGGATGTCTGCGGATTGTGAGTGTTTACCATCCTCCACACCCTGACTAAACCTGACGGTGATTGGAGTGGCAATGATTCTCCGTGTGTATGCGATGTATAAGCGATCAAAGATCATCCTGGGTGTTCTGCTTGTGATATACATTACACAAGTGGTCATTTTCGCCATCGGCACTGGCATCGCCGACAATCCAAAGCTTCCCACAGGTACATATCAATCACAGTTGACTGTTCCATGGTGTCCTTTACGAGACTCTTCCCTCTAGTGTCGATTGTCCAACTCCTCGACGTTACAGTTTGCAATATCATGATCAGAACACCAATGTGGACAATTGCTGCCGTGTCCATGCAGT
>JBBPJQ010000330.1:0-28562 GCA_038088795.1 Boletus rex-veris
TGACTCCTTGTTATCTACAACAGTCTTGCCCTTTTTAGGCAAAAAGACCAGACTTAACCAGACTTTTGAACACTAGTTAGTATCCATATGGATCCAGAGAGCTTATATGCTATCCAGAACTCTAGACCTCCAGACTACATAGCAAACCTACATTTTTTCTGAGTTATCAAAATCAATGACCTTTCTGAGTTGTCTGACCTGACTGACAGCAGTGCTATTAGTGCTTTCAGTCTCTCAGTTGATAAGTAATTCATTGGTATCAGCATCCTCAGGGCTATCAACATATCATATCAGCTTGTCAATTAACCAGTGATATCAGTCCATCAGATCACCCAATAAGTTAATTGATCATCTGGTTAGTCTTGTCAGTCTTGTCATCTCACCAGTCAGTCAGTCATATCAGTCTATCAGCCAGCCAGGTTGTCAGCCAATTCAGCCAATTCAGCCTATCAGGTCATCAGCTGACCAGTTAGTCATTTCTGTCAGTCACATCAGTTGGTCAGTTGGTCAATCAGTTAGGTTTGTCAATTTTGTCAATTTATCAGCTAGGTAGTTGGTTAGTCAACCAGTCCATTCAATATATCATTTTGTCAGCTTGTCAGTAAATCAGTTCAGTCAGTCAGATCAATCTATCAGTAATTAGTCCATTTTAGGTCTGTCAGTCTTGTCATTGATCTCAATCACTCAGAAAAAATATAGGTTTGCTGATGCTAAATCTGGACTATATCAGACCTATATTGAAGATGATATGTAATATAGCAGTAGTAGATACTACTACATGGGGAATGCTTGTATCCTGCCCAATTTAGATATATATACACTATATAAATCCCTGGAGAACAGAGACTCCATAGGATTTTTCCCCTATTTCCATCATCTTCCACTACTTTAAGTGCTTGCTCCCTACCCTGGTGAGTTCACTCTCCATATCCCCCATGCTACTCAACACCTTTTCCTTATGTTATGCATATCACTCTGTTGTCAAAGTCATTAGCACAATAGTACTTGTATTGACAGATATTTACAGACCTGGACAGCCATCACAAAAAGGTACCTAGTAATACAGATTTGTATAAAGAAATAGGAAATCCAACTCAACCTTTTCAGTATTAACCTAGGCTGAAAATTTTATAGGGTAATCTTTAGATGCATTCAAACTTCTGTGTAAATTCTCTTATGCATAGCTACAATTGTGGTTGTGTGGTGTAAAATGGCCAAAAAGTGCTGGTTTGCTATACATATACTAGTTGCATACACCCTATCTTCATGCCATTGATGTATATTAGATACAGTATTTACTGGTTGTATATATATTCTTTTCTATTCCATGGCAATGTATCCTCATGATATTCATGAATTGCTTAAGTTAATCTTGAAGTTTCAATGGCTCTAGTATAGTATCTGTAGATCAGATATATATATATATATCTGATCTACAGACTTGGTGTTTTCCAATTCTTAATTGCATACACCATTTCTTCAAGCTCTCTATTCTTGTATCTCTTTTTCAGCTAATAATCTATAAGCTTGTTCTGAGCTGGAATTTTGGTTATGTCATTTTTAATGAAAGAAATTACTTTGATGGATTATAAAATCTCCGCTACTATAGAATTGGAATATTATGATGCATTTTTAAAATTCCACCATGCTTTATAGAAATTCCACAGTGTACTATGGTAGTTTATTATATATTATGGGAATCCAATCATAGAGGTACAGTATCTAAAGTGATGAATACAATTGAAATATGATATAGCTTTAGATTTATACAAAACTAGTTCTTGCAGAATTATAATGGCACCAACTATAGTACACAGTACATGTATGTATTTGAAAGTTTGATTATTCAGTCACAAGCATATATATCTATTATATATTGTAATAATCAAACAATGGGATACTATATGGACTTACTGTAATCTATACAGATTCCAGTTAAAATATGTCACTACCTGTAACGCTCACCCATGTTGCCAATTGTCTTTTTCCTTTTCTTGCTTATCCTAATCTTATCAGATTACCAATTGTCAAGTCTTATCTTATCAAGTCATATGATCTTATCATGCATCTCATCACATGATAGGTCACATAACCTTATCTCTCTTATCTCAGCTATGCATCTCTTGCTTGCCTCATGCTTTTCCTTTTGACTTACTTTTTCTTATCAACCAATAGCACTAATAGCTCTTATCTACCTTATGGTAACCAATGATCATATTAGTTACTAGTTATAGACATACACAGCTTGGTCTATGCATGCCTCTCAGTAGTATAAGTAGTCATACTTCATAGCACTTATACCTTAGTCTTGTTCTCTTGATATTTCCCTTGTATTATCCTTGGTCTCTAATCAGACTCTCTTGATTCACCAGACATACTCATTGCAAGCACCATATAGCTCATAACTCAACCTTTGTCCCTAGAGTGGATACTTGATTGTTTCACTACCAGTATAATATACAAACCAGTGATTTTGGTGTTGCAATAATATGTACCTGGCAGGATGCCAGGTAGGGAGCTGCCCAAGGTGAAACAACCCTAAAGGACTCACACTTAAGTGAAGCCTTTGTGCTAGGTCGCTTGCACAGAGAAAAAGACAAGATGAGAGAAGTAGAGTTGCCTGTAGGGGAAACTCCAAGAGAACAAGACTAGTGTTCTCTGGTGCTGAATTGGGGTTTATATAATAAGTACATGTGTGCACAGACTGTGCTGTGCTACTGCTATATATAGTAAATATGCTGGACACTGGGTCACATGATATACCTGTGTACATAGCCCGGCATGTGTGATGCGCATATATGTGGCAGCATGAGGCTGTGGTGCAGATCTAATGCGAATGAGAAGCATAGATGTGGGAGATTAGATATGCATGTGTGAATAGAAGCGTTGAAGCGGATATGAAAGAAGTGCATGTGAATGCATGAAAGGAATAGATAGGGGTTGAGAATGAAAGAAAAACGATAAGTCCATTATGCTTGAGTAGCAGTCGTAACACTTTCCCCGTCCTAAGATCAAACATCCTGGTTGATCAAAACTCTTCCAAGTCCTGGAATACCTCATCGTCAGACGAGTGGATGCTGGTAGGAGCAGTAACCGGACTGCCTGGCATTGATCCGTCATTGCCCCAGGCATGGATTCCGGGTTGTCCCATAGTGACCGGCAACGGGTGAGAGTGTGGTTGGAAACCTGGGAAGAAGAAGTCAAATTCCGGTCCAAAGCGGCAACAAAGTGTCCTGTTGTACGTCAACATCGGGCTTGGATCTAATTGTTGGATTTCGATCTGCCATGATTCCAGGTGTGTGGGCATTGGGAGGCCTGTCTCCGTTTCTCCTGTTAAAGGTTCCCACTGATCGTCTTCCTGTCCCCAGGCATCTGTATCATTGGTGAAGTTGGGGTCCCAGTAGTTGGATCCATCCCAGGGTGCGAGTGCATCGTGAGATGGGGTGAATCCTGATCTGATGAGGAGGAGGAGGAGCGAGAGCAACATTTGTTATGGTTGTGTGGGGAGTGTGAGTGATGGAGAAGTCAGGATGGATGCACTGTTTTATATACGTGTGGTTCCCCGTCCTAGAGATCAACTTCCAGGCAATCAAAGGGGAGACAGCATGGATTCATCATGGTGAAGTTCTCACAACTCCTGAATAAGGAAGAAAATGCCTCTGGCGTTATAGATAAGGTCCGAGGGGCGGAAGGGTGACTTTTGTGAAAGTCCTGGATGACATCTTTAGCATGTGTGAGATTAGCCGCAGGCTCCCATGTCTGATCTGTATCGTTATAACCCTTCCAATGGACGAGAAACTCAAGGTGACGGTGTTTGTAGCATGAGTCAACGATGTAGTCCACTTCATATTTGTCATCCTGATTCTTGGTTACCAGAACCGGCCCAGGCCAAAAGGTGGATTGTCCAGGCAATCTATCCTTGTATGGCTTGATCCGTGACACATTAATAACAGGGTGTATCCTCATGGTAGAGGGCAGCCTGAGTTTTACAGTGTTGGGACCCATAAGGTCTGTTATCGTGTAGGGGCCGAGCCATCGCTCGGTTAATTTATGTGATGCACGCGTCAAGCATAAGTTAGATGTGGACAGCCACACTTGATCTCCAATGGCATATTCTGGGGAGTCAGATCAGTGGTGATCTGCGTTACATTTCATGCGGTGTCATTCTTACAGGATTTAGAGTGCTAGATTTGCTAGGGAAAATCCTATGCAATCAATCCTCCAGGCCCAATCTAGTTATAAGCTGGTGATAGGACAACTCTATCTACCAGATCAAACAGAAGATACTAAAGAGAAAGAAACTACTGAGTGAGTGAAAAACTTAACTAATTGGATCCCTGGTTGTTCTTCCTTTCCTGATGGTTAGTCAAGGGTAAAAGGGTTGGCTTTATTCCTAGCTAATATAGGTTCTAAGTAGATAAGGAATCTGTAGAATATTCTTAGTGTTACTGACTAAAAGGTTGCTAGAGATACTAGCTATAGATAAGTACTGAATGGTTATGTAGGTTGTGTAAGGATTCTAAAGCTAATGGTTTAGCTGTTCAGAGTGTGAATAGACTACCTCGTATAGTAATATATAGAGGTGCTAATATGAGTTGTTTGGTTGTGTTTACAAAGTTATAGGCTTTAGTGTGAATAAGTGCCTATTTGAAGAGTAGCTGGATTCCTGGGAATCTGTAGTGGCTATGTCTAGTGGTGAAGTGTAGGATTATTTCCTAAAGGGTCACTCAGTTCTCACACAATATGGGTTGTTGATAACCATCTTTATTGGGAAACTGGAGTGGAATGTTTGTCAGCAAGATCTCTCTGTGATGTGTGTAGCAGGTACTAAGTATTCCTAAACTAGATTTGCTTAGGTTACAGGTGGCAGTGTGTATGCCCACTTAGTAATAGCTTATGTAAGAGTAGCTGTGTTAGCTGCCTCTTTTGGTAGTGTTTTCTGCTAAGTACTAGCTACCAAGTATGTAAGAGATCAGAGCTCTAGGGCTCTACTGAAGGAACTCTGAGGTATTCAGAGGTTCTAAGAGCTCAGATATCAGATGAGATGATATGAGATATTTTTTTTTTCTCACTGCAAAATTCCACTCCTTATATACCTTTTCTACAGGTGGCTGTGTTTCTACATTTAGCAGCTTTGAGGCTATGTTCTAAGTCATTTTGCTTGCTAAGAATGAATATGATTGAATGAATAGAATATGTGACTTGAAATGGTGGTAGCAAGACTGACTTGGCATGACTCATGTGTGACTCATTTGACTCAAGTAGAGCTATGCTATGGGTCACAACAGTTATGACTCATGTTGACTCAGATGTGATTCTTGTTCACTTCTCTAAGGCATGACTCATAATGACTCAGGCAGGGCTGTGCTATCAGTCATAGAAACCTTGCACAGGTTAATGGCTATACATTCTATTAGAATGTTCTATTAAAAGTGAGACTCACTGCTGTGCTTGGATGGCAATTTGGGCAGCATCCTAAGCAGGCAAGTGGTCATGTGATATATGAGCTGTGCAAGTCAAGCTGTGTAGTACATGATTAGATAATTTAACTAGAGGCTAATTGTCTATTTGCAGAGTAATTAGAAAAGTAGTGTTTTAGTACACTATGGTAATATGGGTATGTTGCTAGAGATTTGTGAATATCTCTGTAAGGAACAAAGCAAATAGGATGAAATTTGGAGGGTAGATAGTCTAGATAGTAAGCTACCTTTACTGCAAGTATTAGGATTTTCTAGCTGCTGGTTAGGCTAGAATATTAGGAAAGATAAACTCATGATCTCAGCATGTAATGGATTGTGTGCAGGTCAATGCTTCTTCCAACTGGGTCTGTATGCAACTTGACTTCATCTTGCATGCTACTCATTGATTGATTGAAGATTGGCATGGATGGATGAATTGGCAATGATGGAATGGAACAGTGGTGTGCTATGAGTGTTTGATACAACACTTGCACATATGATTATTACAACACGCACTATATCATCTACAACATCAAACTCAGGCTCACTATCTCCCTCGTGTGGTCCAATCCTTTTGGATAGTCAATAGAATCAACATCTCTCCTTCTGAACCCGCTGCACATCATCATCCGACTCCACAGTATCGTATGCCTAATCATCCTCATCAGTTGGTACATCATCAGATTGAATCAACCTGTTCTGTTGGTGTGCCCTGATCACCTGGGCCGCTGTTCCTGGATGTCATACCTGCCAATTTCCTTCCTCTATGGCCTCATGTCCGGTGTCGTCATCAGACTTGAGTTCCATATCTCCATTCCACACTGCTCCTACACCAATCTTGACTTTTGTGCCCTGGTCAATGGGTACATCAGCAGTTATGAGAGTAGTTTATGATGGAACACAAAGAAGCTTGTGCAATAGCCTTTTTTCATATACCTTGAAGGAGACATCAGTTATTTATCATCTAGAATCAAATCAGAGACTCAATATTATTTGGGACTCAATGGCAATGCTCACCTCTTGTGTCACACCCAGGATGCTGGACAGGATGCTTATGTCCTCTGGATTCATGACCATGCACAGACGATCGACCGGCCCTCCAGGTGCAAACTCAGGATTCCAGCTCTTATGAATGCCATGACTTGCATGATCCCATAGGCACCAGCAAACATTTGTCGGGCTTTATTGATTCCATATGAGCCCTTGGAAATGTCATTTACTAAAAACACATTGATCAAAATCATCAACCACAATAAGCTAGACATACTGATATCCATAGAATCTTTGATGGAAGCAGAGCCCTGGATGAATCGTACCTCCCTTTGCCTCTTGCTAAAGTATGATCCTCTGTTCCTGGTTGATATCCCAACCTCCTCATAGTTGAAACAACAACTATAGAGTTCGAACAATTCCATGACCAGCATGCCGAGATTTTTCTCTGGCTCAATTTCTGCCCTTCGTATTTTAGGAATGCATCTGGAGAAACCTAGTGGCCAGGCAGACAATGCTGTAACTCCCTAGGCCACCAGTATACACCTCATTCATCCCCCACCAGTTCAAAAACACTCTTGCAATGATGATCAGGCAATATAACACAAATCCACAACCCCACATATCTTGCAGGAAGTTATTGATGATCTTTCCTGCTTTAACACCATTGACTTGGTTAATGCTGATATCAAGATGCAGACATCCAAAGTGCGTGACAAACTTGACTATGGGTACTTTAGCTTTCGAGATCATGGTGACTTTGGATGTAATTCCCATGCATTTGAGGGTATGGGTGAGTGCATACAAAACGTGCACCTAGTTGCTGCGTGCTATGGATTCCAAATCTATGACCAAGTCAATGTCCCTAGTTACAGTCAGGTCACGTCCAGCCTTTATGGAGTTGAGCACACACCCACTAGATAAATACAACTTTGTTTCATAGTTCCCAAAAGGTAATATCTGTGCATTTAGAAATGCAGACATAATCGCATTTGAGACAAGCCATATCACGAGGCCATGATTTTGTCTTCGATGGGTGTTGGGGACATGTACTTGATGAAAGCCTCCACTTCACGATGTAGCCTACACATATTGAATGGGAACCAAGCATCATGTCAATTTGGGAAGTACTTACATCTCTGTGACATTGTGACAAATGTCCCAGTCCACCTGGGACACTCATGGTGTCTTCCCAACATCATACCACTCAAACCATCATTGAATGCAGGGTTGTACTTCCTCTTCATGCCACGAATCTCCACCTCATCTGTCCTTGGTGGCTTGTCTACATCCCACTCCTGTTCTGTCACCTTTTCTATTTGGAATGCCATTGCAGAATGAGGCTTTCCCTGTGGGCAATCTTTCTCCTTGCTCACTCCAAACAGAATAAAATCATCACTAATTTCCAGCATTTTGATATTGATCTCACCTGATTCTGGGTCTCCATTGTGCATGGATGCCTTGCCCTTGTGATGTACATCGGACATGCAAGGTCACTTTGTTGCTTTGGGGAGGGTTGTGTGGGGTTGAGGAACGTCAGCAGTGGTGATGGCAGTGGTGGTTATGAATACAATCTCTGTCTCTGTTTCTGTCCCTATCTCTATCCCTGTCCCTGTCCCTGTCTCTGTCTCTGTCCCGATCACTGTGTCAAGATTAATGATGGCTTCTGTCTCTGTTCTTTGTTTGGTCTTTGTCATGATCACAGCTGCTGCAAGAACTCAGAGGCTTTGTGAGTAGTGAAATGACTGACCTTGGAGAAGAGAACAAAGAGGAGGACAAGAACAGGGACTCATGTGTGTGTAATTGCAAAAAGTGGGTGGTTGTTTGATTTGAAAGCTTTTGCCAAACAACACTTCCATTTTCGGATACTCCTGCAGTGAGTCATCATCATGTCAGTGCATCATTTGCAATCAACTCTATCTACCAGCCTGTGGTAGGGTGCAATCGATTTGTTCTGATTTGAACGGTTCTTGAAATTTGACATCACCCTGTAGTGCAGGAAGTTGCCAGCATGATGAAGAAGACGAACTGCTCCCATATCGTAACACTTGACCATGCCCATCAAGTGCTTATTGATAGCATCAGATGCGAATTCAGAGGCGAGGAATTGACTGTCTATAAACTGCCCAGTTTCCACTATGTTTTCCCAAAACTTGAGTGAGAGAACGTAGTTGATCTGTTTGTTCCATACCCTCCTCCCCTGAAACGTCCAGACCTCAACTCTCCCACTATCTACATGCAACATGTGCTTTGCCATCGAAAGTGTACAAAAGCTCAATCAGATGGTTGTGGTCATCAGCACACCCTGGCCCATCACCATTTCCACGTGGCCAGACCCTCCTTTGCTCAGTAATATACTTGGAAGGAATGAAGACACGTTCCATCTCATATACACAGCTTAGTCAAAGACATATGGTGTGTCACAGGCCTGAATATAATATGGGTGATACGTCCAACAGGCGACATCACTTACACATGCTTCTCTAACCAGGATATCATTCTGTTGAGCTCAGGATAGGCCACCATTGTATTTCTTGCAAAGGTACTCTAATTGGCCTGTCTTCCCTACTGCTGAACTGTGCACTCTCCTGATGTTTTTGTCCTCTTTGCGCAGACTGCCATATGGAGCATTGACTCATCTTCTAGTGCACAGCATATGCTGAGGGTTACATTGATGATTATTGCTCCAAGTTTCAAGCCAAGTCATCACATAAAAAACCACAGAGAGCACACAACTTGTTGTCTCATTTATTAGATGATGCGGCATGCTATGTGGTGTGCTCTTCACCATGTTTGAACCTTTGTGATGTGGTACTTATACTCATGTGCAGGTTCTCAGTACTCGTGTCTCATGGAGGTGACATCTGGGTAAGTATGGAACTCTAGGAGACAGTCATCATGCCTACACTGTCCATGCATTGTATCGCATATTCATTTAGTTATTCTCGTCCAATGTTGTGCCTCTCAATTCTTTTTTGACTTAGGCATGTTGAAAGGTACTGTCAGTGTGATTTTGGGAACAAGTTAAAAGTCTGAGCCTGCTGAATGTCAGTGTCTCATGTATGACTGGCTGAGCATGCTATGTGCATGGGTTGGACAATGGGGTATGTTCCAAAAGCTTCATTTACATGTGTGTGGTGGTGGACTAATAGCTGATGCAAGGGTGCAGTGTTGTCCATGGTTGTTGTTGTGTTTGTCTAAACAATAGTCAAATTCATACCACAGAGTCTGCAGAGATACTCTATTCAGGTGATCACTATGATGGTATCCTTAACCTCCATCAAAATGGCTTATATTATTGTTCCATTCTATGGGGCATGGAATGATGTATGAACAAGAGCAGGGATGAGCATGGGTATACCCTGGGGTATCTGCACTGATACCCATACTCACACCCCAGTATATACCCACACCCACCATGTGGGTATGGGTTTTCCCATGGATAAGCTCAAAATCACCCATGGGTTTCCACTGTAGCAACACAGACAAAATAAATTCATTCAGGATTCAAAAGTACTATATAGTAATACTATCCCACCCATCCTCCAATCCTTGCTCCTTGTTGACATCCGGTAGCTCAGCCGCTGCCTTTAAATCCTCCACCTTCACCAAGTTGAGTAGGCTCCATGAGCCGAGGCAGATAAGAGCTCATGTCAATTGAGCCAACAGTTGTGAGCAGATGTGGGAAAGGATCAATCGACCCCGGCTAAACAGCTGTTCAATGTCCACAGAGGTTGCTATTAGAAGAACGCGTCACTGCATCAGTATTGTATAGAGAAAAGAAATTAATATATAATACTTACCAGAAATGCTGAGGTAGTCAATAGCCATGTAGGATAAACACTATAAAGATGCTAGTCTGTATGGTAGGACAAATCCTACTGGATTAGCATGAGAGAAAAGAGACTCTTAGAAAATGGGGAAAGAGCAGGGAAGAAGTCCTGAGGGATCAACTCAGTAGACTGGTCAAAGTCCAGTCAGTAGCAATAAGGCCAGGCAATAAAACCAGTAGACCGGTTGATAGTAAAGGCATTGGTGAAGAGGGGAAAGACATGAGATGTTAAACAGTGAGTCAGTAGACATTAAATGGTAGATGGCAACAGTAGATGGTGACAGTGATGGTAGTTGTGAGCCAAATAGAAGCTGGTGTCATTTCCAAGTGTACAAACTTTTATAGTCCAGGTATACCTGGACCCTAACTACGATTAAGGGGACCAATTTAAGAGAAGACCAACCCCTAGGGTCAGTGGTAATATGTATGTAACAGTAAGAAATGAAACCTAAAAAGAAGACATGGGCGACAGAATGGTACAAATGGTGTAGTGGACATAGTCCGGGTTAGTCTGAGCTAGTCCGGTACCACTGGACTAACTAGACGTGTCTGGACTTTGATGGTAGGTGACAGGATAAGGTGTTAGAGAACATAGGGGATGGCAGGTGATAGAGAAATAGGGGAATACAAACGTAGAAACATACCAGTCTCTACATCCAAGGGGGACTTGAATACTGACTGTTCTCAGTCAGGCACATGGTGTGCTGACTAAGCATTTGGAGTGTCAAAGTGGTGTGGACTTTGATGTATCAAGTCCTTTTAAACTGTGTATCCCTTTCTTTCTTCTCTCTTCCCATTCCACTACTAGTATATCTCAGTTCATAAGCCAGCTTAACCAATACTGTGCCATGGCCAATATATGTGTCATTCAGCAGCACAAAATGTGCAAGAAGTTCGCAGCGGCAACCGAGTGGGTAGGAACCATGGTGAAATGCCAACCTGAAGACTGGAAGGAGTTGTAAGAGGAGATGGGGACATGGGCGAAAGAGTTTGGGTGTGCAATGGTGAATGCCACATCATTGTGGTTGTATGGCACTAAAAACAACACTCTCCTGCTACAGGATGAGTGGGACATGACTCACAGGGAAGCTATCACCCTGTTCATCAACATGGACCTTAACAACAACGTGGCAGCCACCATCGTGCAAGCAGAGTGGGCGTAGACCGAGTGGGCGTAGACCGAGTGGGCGTAGACCGAGTGGGCGTAGACCGAGTGGGCGTAGACCGAGTGGGCGTAGACCGAGTGGGCGTAGACCGAGTGGGCGTAGACCGAGTGGGTGGAGTGACAAAAGACATTGTTGGTGAACAAAGGGGCTGTGGCACCCGTGGCCACTCAGGTGTCCAAAATGGAGGTCGAGGAGGTAACAATGGACAAGATCCTGGAGCTGGAGAAGGCAGTGGCTTCATCAGAAGCAGCCTTGGTTGCGTCATCAAAGGTACATGATATGTGTTTGATCGTGACAGTGGCTAATGGTTTCACAAAGGGGGCATTCAGGGGACAGTGAGAACAAGGAAGAAAGGTCCATGCAGTGGAAGAAGACTGTGGCCAGTGAGACCTCTGAGTCTCAAGCACCAGCAGAGTCCAAGGCGTGCCAGAGCTACAAGAGGGCTGACATCACTGACCAGTGCACAAAGGATACAGGTGTAGCATGCATGCACTGTAACCACCTGAAGGCGAAGTGCAGCTGGGTGGCTGGTTGCCAGAAGAAGGGACTGGTGGCAGTCGTACTTGATGCGATATCAGGTGAGTCTCAGCTATCCTCTTGTTTTGTCCCTGTTAACGGCAAGGTAGGCAGAAGACCAGTGTGGGCTACAGCAAAGGCTGGCCCAAGCAAGAAGGTGATCTCACCCATCAGCCTGGACATCAACAATGAGGAGGAGGCGACACCTGTTAAGGCCAAGGAGAAGGGGAAGGCACTGGCAAAGAAGACGACTGGTCAGACTCCAGTCCAGAAACAGTGGGACATACTTGCTCACCACCTCAACACCCTCCATTCTTGGATGTACCAAATCCAGGCCAACCTCAAGGTGTTGGAAGTGGAGCAGGACAAGGTGTTGGCTGAGGTGAGTGAGGTGGAGCTGGAGCTGGAGGAGCTGGACATCTAAGTCCATATATAGTTGTAGTCCACCATGCACTGTAAAACATGTAACAGGGGTGCTGTCCCAAAGGAACAAGCTGATAAGAAGGTGGATGTGAGGTAGTCTCATCCCAGGGGTTTAGAGGTAGTTGTATAGGATTGAGGGTGTAACTGAGACATGTTGAATAGTGGAAGAAAATGTCTAGTGAGAATCCAGACAGAAACAGAAAAGAAACAGAAACAGAAATGAATATCCATGTCACAGAAGACCAATAAATATAAACAGATATGAATGGAAGGCTTTGGACAACATATGACGATGACCAACAGAACCTTCTATAAAAATGAAGGGGAAAATAGCTAAAAAGGAGATATATTTCGGGTCCAGTACAATAGTATTTATAGTCCAGGGCATACCCTTAGAGTGTGTACGGTTACAAAAAAACCATGGTTTGTGGTTGGGGTTTCTTCACTATGTTTTTTTCTGCTGAGATGCTGAAGGGCTTGCCGTGGAGCACCTGGTACAGTGAATGATGTTGAAGGAGACAACATTGCGGACTTAATGACAAAGCCAACATGCCCCCCGCAGGTCCCAGAGATCATCACTGAAAGGAAAATCCAAGGCTGGCCATGAATCAGACTAGGGCAAAGGAAGCATACCATTAGTGTTATGGAGTGATAGTGATGTTGAATGCCTGATCGACCAAGTCATCTCTTATTGGGCAGAGGGTGGTGATGGCATGAACTTCAAGGCACCATTCTGAAAGTCTGTCGCTAAGTCCAATAAACTGGCCAATCCGACAAAGAGGGCATCCAAGATGAAGAGCTCATGCAAGAAGAAATGGAGCTGTGTATGTCACCTTTCAATTCACTGATCAGGCTGTGTGGAACAGCTGATTCAATACCTTTACAGCTCAAGAAGACATTCAAGGCTGTCAATTCCCTGACAGCAACATCATTGGGACTTGCATATACCTTGGAATCAGGGGCTAATATTGGTCCCTCGGATGAACTGGTTTGGGAGGAACTTGTCTGGGTACGTTTCAAACAGTGTAGCCAAGGGCCTTCTAACTAGTGTTCTACAGAAAGATCCAGCACTTGCACCTTTCAAGAATAAAGGCTGGAAATTCTATGAGAAGATGAAGGACGTTATGCCCATAAAGAGCATGGGTACAAACTATTACTCAGCATGTCCTACTGCAGCTGAGCCAGGTCCTTCTTCAACTCCCCAAGGCATTGTCCCCTTCAGCTCATCTACTGATGCAAGTCATAGTGACGAGACTCACCATTGGAGCTGGCACATCAGTTACCACGACCAGGATAGACATAATCCCCCCTTCCTCACAAGGAACTGGGAGTACTTCATTAAAACAACAGTTATCAACATTCACATCACCCCAAACTCCACCAAATTTCACACCACCAACTGCTTCCTCCTCATACACCAGCTCATTGGCTAGCTTAATCAAGTCTTTGTCCAGCATTTCTGTTTTGTGCTGGAAAGTGCAAGGCTGACAATGATGACATCTCTATGGTGTCAATAAATGCACCATCTGTAGCCTCATCACGTTTCTTGCAAAAGCATCATACCCTCCCTATAACGATCGATTGGGTATTAGATCACCTTGGGATCATTAGCACTCACTTGTATGATAACAATACACTTATGGCCAGCCTCCCAGCTTCATTGGCAGTCCCTGCACCCCAGCAAATGCAGCCACTGCCACCGTCACCATCGCCAACCAACATCGGGTCTGAGGCAGTAACCAAACTGTTGGAACTTGATCTCAATACCCTTTCCCCTGCTGAAACAGTAGCAGTCATCAACACCTTCCAGAAAAATAGCCACCACACCATGATGTATCTCACCCTCTGCAAAAATACAAATGAACAATGTATTACAATTCGGAAAGTGTGGCTGGCAAAGAGGGTGGAGGAAGCTGGCATTGTCAAAGTTCCTCAGTCTGACAGGATATGCAAAGGATGAATCAACTCAGATGATAGTAGCTCATGTACAATACATGGTACACTACTCTCCTTGTAAATTTGCTACTGGATTTTCTCTTTCCACCCGCTCCTGTACATAGTCTGCCCACAGTTCATGAGCAATTTGATCCCATTTCCAAGACATGGCATCATGGCCAGCGGTAGTTGGAATGCCACTTGTGAGCTCACCACATGCTCCAAACTCGTCCAGTTCTAGCATCTCAGAGGTGAGCTGAGTGACATCAAAGGGCTCCATATCCTCTATGTCGGCATTATCATAAGTGCAAATGATGTTGTGAATACAGCAACACACTGGGGGGATGCAAGCCTGGGTGTCCATTTTGTATTCAGGGAGGATGATTAGAATTCGAAAGCGGCACTTGATAACACCAATGATATTACATAGCTGAGAATGACGTAGATTGAAGTACTCTCAGTGGTTGACAGGCCTGCCAATGGCCACTTGTTAGTAAAAAATAAATACAATTCACAAAAACTCACTGGAGATTCGCTTGACCCCATTCAGCGAGGTGATAACGCTTGCCATGGTATGGTACAAGTAACTCTGGGCAGCAGGGGTACCCAGCATCAGCAAGGTAATATCTACTAGTAGGGATTGGGAATTCATGGACATGGGCATCGTGGTATACAGATGAATCAGCAGCGGAGCCCTCCCATCCACTGAGGACGTAGGTAAATTTCATGTCGAAGTCGCAGCTAACCAGACAATTCTGTGAATTGAATCCCTTTCGGTTGCAAGTTGCATTGTGTTCTACAGTGGTTGATATGCATGGTATATGAGTACTGTCAAGGGCACCAATCGCATCCTTGAAAAATGGCATGAAATGCAGGTTTTCTTGAATGGCTTGGGGAGTATTGTCACTGCTGCAGGGAAGGCAAACATATTTATCATAAATTGGGGAAGATGAAAATGCACCAAGGATCCTTCGGAAATATCTATTGTCATTAGTGAAGATAACGGAATGAAAAGGAAATTGAACATACTTGGAAATGGTATCATTTGAGCACTGGAAGCATTCAGCAACATACCTTATTGTCAAACCTGTGACATATGTATAGAGAAATATTGACAGCTGCTCTTTGAGCTTGACATGCTTTGAATTGTGGTAACCAGCAATTTTAAGTTCAGCAATAAGAATCTGAAAGATGGATTTGTGGATGCCAAGTTCTGAGCAAATTCGTTCTGAATGTCCAGTCAGAAGTTCAGTGACCCAGGCTGCACCAGTGAGGATGGACATGTGATAAGGGATTGGCCTTTCTTTATGGGATGCTTCTGTGACGAGCTGTGCAATGACAGAGGCTGCACTCCCAACAATCTGGACGATCTGTTTCTGTTGGTAAATGATATGTGACCAAAGTTCTTCGCTGTAGAGCATTTCAGAATCCTCTTTAGCATCTGGGGAAATCAAAAACATTATAATGACATGAGATAGTAAATACTCACCATATTCAATATCCTCAGTATCCGTGAGATTGTCCACAAGTGTACTGGACATTATCAATAATCTTATATTGCTGGCTTGAGTCTATGGCACTCAGCAAGGCAGACTTACAATTCTGAGAGCGGAGCTCAAAGTACTACCAAGTTTCCATGAGGTTTTTTACCAATGTTTTTTACCATGGTTTTGTAACCATACACACTCTTAGACTTTATATCAAATAGATGAAAATAGATGCAGTGCAGTAAAAACTTCAAGGGCACGAAAAACTTCCAAGGTTCCAAAAACTTCCTTCATGACTATTCAAAGGGACCCATCATATGTGAAAGGGTCAGCAGTGATGTCACATGAACTTGCAACACCATAGTGAGTCTAGACCATTTGAGACTGTTTGGAGATGTCTGAAGCATCCGTCTTTGGTAATGCTGTTGCTACAAGTGGTATCATGTGTCTAAGTAAGGAAACAGATCATATGTATGAAGGGCGTGTGTAAGTGAACACAATGTTTGTAGTTGACCTGGTAAGTAGAGCAGATACAGATGAAAACATGGACAGAACAGATATGTACAGATCACAAATGAATGGATGGACGGCTCAACAGATGGATAGATGGATCACAGGAGACTGGACCGGACTTTTAAACACTACGTGTGCTGGCTCAGAGTTTACGACAGCAAGCTCACACGTTCCATCAGAATGTGGGTCAAACAGTAACTATAGAATGCTACACAGCAATATCAACACCTCTAAGCCCCAGCTACAATCATCGCAACTTCGTCTCCTTGCTGCTGCTGCAAATCGATCTCAAACTCAAAAATCAAACAATACAATCCTTAGTTCAGAGTCGCCTCCCTCAAGACTAGCTGGATTACGTCGAACCCAATCTTTTCATCAAGTTCCTATGTCACTACCTCAAGCTCATACCATCTCAATGGGTGGCACAGGTACTGAAGGCAGGGGGGATTTTGAGCATGATGCAGACCATAGATTTGAGAATGATGAGATGTCTCCAGATGAAGAGGAACACTTGGCCAAGTCTGTAATTTGCAACAACTCGGGTGGTACCAGTGAGTGTTATTCTATTCCACAAGTACTTACTCATTGTTTATATTCCACAAGGCATCTCTGAGCAATGTGGTGGAAACCTAGCTGCGAGTATGTGGGTAAGAGGTTGGCTTCCATTACTAACTGTCATTCATCCCAGGTACTACCAATTCAGCAAACCATGGAAACAGGGATGAACCTATGATTAACACTGTCGCTCCAAACTCCCATCGGCTCTCTGGTCTTGTGGAGACTCAAGGTAAGCAAGCACCAGCTGGATGTCCTCGACTAACGAGATGACCAGGCAATGTGGAAGATATTGTCACTCGACACCACCAGCGCAACTGCCCACCACATCTCCCTAACAACACACAGCTTTTCGCCATTCAAAGCCAACAGATGTTGCATTGTGTTGGGCATGCCCACTCCACAGCCAGTGATATGGATCAATGTTCTCATAGTGTTAGTCATACCCACTCTGCAGCGGATGATACCCATGATATGGACACTCTCATTTCATCGCACCTTTGAGGAGCTGCAGCGCTGCCGCCGCCTACTGATTCTAATTCTCTTCCTGCTGTTAGGTCTGCCTCATTCAGTGTGCACACAGATAATGCTGATCCATCACAACTCGGTTTCTATCCTCCTCCTATCCGCGATGTCATTGAGTGTGTGAAACAAATCTCTCACTGTGACCTTGCCTCCCTCAATTCATTTCTGCTGCACCCTCAGTTCAATACCAAGGCTAGTGAGTATATCAATGAAGCAATAATTGAGCACCGAAGCCGAGGCTTGATCGTATCTGAGGGCAAGTACATCTATTGTTGTGTGACGTGAAGCTGATGGTTTTCAGGGTGGTGGCCTCAATATACAAATAACATCTGCAAGCTGGTATGTGGCCATGCATTATTTCATTATTTTTAGAGCTCACTTCATATCAGTTATGGGAAGATATAGGAAATTGATGGTCCTCTCTTAAAAAGAAGGCTCACAACCTCGTTCATGAGTGCTATCAGTGGGACCATGAAAATCATCACTTGATTAATGCTGACCTCACAAAAATGCTTCTGGAGTGTGGAGCTTTCTTGAAATATGGCCAAGATGAAGATGTAAGTAGAGTATGCATAAAATCTACAAGCTAATGTTCTTGCTAGGGCCATACCAATAATCTCGCCCACCCTGCACTTGCTGGTCTTGTCGTTGACTTTTTCTACACTGCTCCTAACTCAGTCAGAAGTCTCTTTCCGGAAGTCTTTGGAAATGAAGTTCCCCATGCCACTGTCACACTCGCTGCTACCGCCATACTAAAATTTTTAACCCTTTCAGTTACTTATGCTGACAATGCAAACAGATCAAGCTCACACTTGACGAGGTTGCCGCTGAGGGCAAGGAAGTTGTATTCAAGCACGACATTTACACTGATGTTTACATGGATATCCTGGGCCTCATGGTGAAGTGTGACACGACTCCCATCCACCGAGCAAAGACCAAAGCACTTTGTGTGCAATGGGCCAAGTTGGGAAGGCAAGTACTCATTGATACATGAACTTCATTGGCTAACAGATCCTTTCATCAGGAATGGTGGTGCCACAATCACGACCACTGGGTTTGATGTCAATCTTGATTAGACCCGGTGTAGGAACCCGTGGTTCCTTGTGTCCACATCCCCTATTTCCCCATCTTTCCAGTCAACAGGTAGTCTTTGCCAGTCATTCTTCAAGATATCCATTGTTCCCATGTCCATCCGAGTCTTGTCTGAGGTTCATCTGTTTATCTGCGATTGGGTTGCGATGTATCCGTGCCCATGTACTGATCGGGTTGGCGTTGTACGAAACGGAAGTCTTTCCGTGTTATTTCATTTACCCTCTTCTTTCGTGCTATCAACAAGTATGACATTATAGAGACAGCGTTGCCATTGTACATAGGCCTCGGGTCCGTCAACTTGGTACCGACCGCCCTTGAGTCACTACCTGATGCAGGGCAGATGAGTTTTTGACCACCACCATTTTCGATCATAGCTAAAAAACTAATTTCTACTTCGCTGCCGGTTTAGCCGTGAGCTCCAGAAGTTTTCACTAAGTACAGTCTCTGCTTGTCACTTATCAAGATAAGGTTTGGATGCAGTCTAGGGTATGCCCTGGACTATAAAAAGTTGTGTCTTAGCTACCAAATCTATCTACCTTTTGATCCCTTCTTTGCCTGACTCGTGACAGGCCCCGTTGGTCGTCGTTGTATGCCGTCCATATTTCCGTTGTTGTTCCTGTCATCATCCGTGATTCGGCCATTGTTCCCATCCCCATCCCTATTCACATCCATCCCAGATAACTTCTGGACACCTTTTATCCCACTTGGGAAGTCTCCGCTACCCCTTCTACTACAACACCCTTCATAGAACCCCTTGGGATGAGTTATACTCACACCCACACTTTCATCTCAGTCTCTCTTTATAGAGGACACCATCACCCCCTTTCTCATCACTACACTGGTACTAGTAGCTCCATTTGTAATCATTCTGTATCTCGCCTACCATGCTGTGTGTACCTGATTCAGAAATTTGATCCTTTTATTTCTACTGTGACAGACTAGGTGAGACTGTCAAAGTCAGTACAAATTATGTAATAGTAATTGTGATCAAATGTAATCAGTCTTCAACCCAGAGTCCCAGACTGGATTGGTGCTGGGACAGCCCTGGAACACTCTATACAAGACCAGCCAGTTAGGTACCTTGTTGAAGGAAGCTGGACAAGTCAAACAACTGGCCAACACTGGCTAACACTGGACAGAGGAAGGTTGGTTTGCTGATGTAGACATTGTTCATGTTGATGGTAGATACACACTGGAAGAGAAGCTGGGAGCTGGTTCATATGGTAAGCGAATTGTTGTTGTTGAATGTTGGTCAAACTTTGCACACTCATTGTCAGCCACAGTTTACCAAGCTTGAGACATCATTACGAAGCAAGTCGTCATGATCAAGCTGGAATCTGCCCTCAAGTCAATATCTTATCTGGAGCACAAACACCTTGTCCTTAGTGAACTCCAAGACAGTACTGAAATACCTCAACCTATCTGGTTGGGCAGAGAAGGGACATATTGGGCCATGGTTATCAGCAACCTTGGTCCATCCCTGGACAAGTTGCTTAGGGCATCGCCTGATGGTGCATTCCAGTTGCACCACATTGCTGAAATAGGACTGCAAATGGTATGTCTCATCCACTGCTTGACTTTTTGAGCCTGCTTGAATCCGCTCACTCATACTCAGATATCTCACCTCGAATACATCCATTCCCGCATTTACTGAGATATCAAACCTCAGAATATACTCATGGGTCTCACTGAACATCAAGACATTGTGTTCCTCATTGACTTTAGTATCATGAAGGAGTACCGACACCCATCTTCATGTATTCATATTCCAATGACGCAAGATAACTGACTTGTTGGTATGCCTGCTTTCACCTCTGTGAATAGTCATCATGGGCTAGCACTCAGCCGGCGGGATGACCTGGAGGCTTTGGCTTACACACTATTGTACCTCTGCAATGGGTTGCTACCATGGTTGGGACTACCAGGCAACCAAAACCATTTGTCCCCTTCAGCTATTTGTAAATTCAAAGAGCTGTTAACAACAGGATGCTATCCTGACATGCCAAAAGAGCTTTTGGCCTTCCTTTCTTACACCTGCAATATTTCATTCACAGAGAAGCCGAACTACAACTATCTTCAAAGTATCATCCTTTCTGCAACGTCCTCACCAACCCTGGTAACAAAAGAAATGAAATTCCAGTTGTGCCTACACCATATGGGAATCAAATTGTTGGGACAGTAACCCCAACACAATTGTAAGTCGTTCATCTGGAATCGCTATGTTTGTTGGCAGGCTGATTAGGAAATGATAGTGTTCATACACAGAAACATGCACAACAGCAAACGCCCAGCGGTGGCCACAAATGAGTACAATAGTTGTCTGATGCTGGGGGACAGTGTCTACATGTTGTGGTCAGACTACAATTGGCTGGTTTTATTTGTCACAAGTCACTATACTATATACTGTGTATTAGCTCTCAGAAACAATTCCTCTGTATCTGGTGGCATATGAGCAAGCACTGAGTATTTGACCTGACCTGGAGTTGGTGGTTCATCGACTTGGAGCTGGCTTAAGCTGACTAGCAGGATAAGCAACTTACCACCAACAGAATTAGCTAATGGGCCTGTGCCAAGTCAGGGATTATGTCAAGTGAGGCCATGTGAAGCTAAGCTGCTCACTTAGTCGCCATTAACTGAGTTGCACTGAGTCAAGCCGAGTTACGGCAACACTACCAGGAGTATGTGCTCCCTTCACCACCAATCTCCCACTCCAATTCAAACAGAGGTGATGAGCACAATTACGACAATGGAACTCAAGTTCCAAGTGCTGTGCACTATGGTGACAAGCATGTAGATCAATATAATATGCCATGTGTTGTACTCAACACAACATAGGTTGATACTAACTATAATTTACTTGGTCGCAACCATTTGAGCAACCCCTGCTGCAAGTCTCCTAAGCCAAACTATCTTTCTAGTGTTCAAGACGGCACTTGTCTTGGTGACAATCACACATTGAGAGCTGACTTGGTGAGAGCTGATGCACAAAGGGAATACAAAATCCCCTCTGCACAACAAGAGCATGTGGCCACCATTTCCCAATCCAATCAAATTCCTGTTGTCCAATGCAACCATGTGTAGTGTTTAAAAGTCCAGTCCAGTCTGGTTTTTGACCTTCCTAATTAGGCAACCGGTCCGAAACCGGTCCTGGGAAGGTCCCAGGGACCTGCAACCTACAACTGGACCGAAAAAAACCGGTCCAAATAAGTCCTACAATCAGTTGCAACTGGTTGCAACTGGTCTTTTGAAGAACTGGTCGTCTGACCCCTATCCCGTGGGAATCACACTTCGCAGTAGTCACACGGATTGTAGTACAGACTCAGGGGGTTCTGTGGACCTAATATTCACCCAAATCAGTCCACACCATCAAGGGATACACCTATTTCAAACTGACATGTCATTATTAGACCCATATAAATGTCATCAAATCTATATGAGTGAATAAAATTGAAATAAATTGCTAGAAATTCTGAATAAATTAGGGGTGATAGTACTAATTAGGAAATGTGGCTGTACACCGGTTGCAACCGGTTTTGGACCGGTCTTTTGAATTTCCATAAGCCAGGCAACTGCAACTGCAGTCCAGACTGTTGCATGACCAGTCCAGTCCAGTTGCATGACCAGTCCAGTCCAGTCCAGTTGCCAGTCTTTTCACCAGTCCTGGACTGGACTTTGAAACACTAACCATGTGGTTGCCCCCCCCCTCAAGGGCCCAGGATGACAATGCCACAACTGTTAATAAGGTCCCCACTGCACATCAACTGCATTGTCCTGTTGAATGCAACCATGCGTCTAGCAGCAATCAGGCCACAGAGGGCAGTGAGAATTTGGCTGCTGTTGCAACTCATCAACCCGTTTCAGTTGTCCTGGAGCAAGGGCAAGGTCATCATGGCTGATATTTGAAAAATCCAAAAGGCACCATTGAGGCCAAGCCATGGCACATTGGATATTATCCACTGCTCTGGATGCAGCTCCTGGAGACCACCAAAGCAGAAATGTGATGTTCTCTTTTTCATTAACACCCCTTTCTACCAGATAAACGAAAGGCAGTAGGAGTAGAGGGAGAGTGCTATGAGGTCTTATTGAGTGTTATGACTTGCTACGAGAGGGAGCAAATGCCAGTCAAACATGGTATGTTGTGCTCACCCACTTTTCCTTAAGCTAATATTTTTCAAGGCTATAATAACAAGAGGCATGACATGACCACATTGGTAAGTGCTTTAAATTGCATCAAGGGACAAGTGGTGTTTACAATTATAAGCTATATGATGATATAGGTTCATTTTAT
This sequence comes from Boletus rex-veris, assembly GCA_038088795.1. NCBI lineage: Eukaryota > Fungi > Basidiomycota > Agaricomycetes > Boletales > Boletaceae > Boletus > Boletus rex-veris. The sequence goes on from JBBPJQ010000330.1 coordinate 22,782, forward strand.
AGTATTATTAAGAAGGCTCCCTAGGAGGCTATCACTTCTGGGTATCCAGTCCATGCTTCAACTTCCATGATATCTCAGGAAGCTCACATGGCAGCTGTCAAAGAGCAGGTCACCAGTCTCCTAAAAGACATAGATTATTTGCATAGAGTGCCCGACAAACATGTATGTGATTTACATTGATTTACATAGTATCCAGTATACTCAATTTTACATATTTCTAGGGAAAGAGAGCTTACTTTGGTCACCTTGTCCTGAAGCAAATCTGCCTATCCATATTTTATGCAAGTTCTTGAAAGTCCCTCTGTACATTTCCTGAGTTCCAGTAGTCCATTCCTGTGAAGGCGCTCACACTAATAGCCACAACAGTAAGCAATCTTCCTTTACTCCCTGCTATTACTCACTATACTAATTACAGGTCCATCTTGTACTAACCATGTATAAAAACCATGGCAAGGACACCAACCCAAGCCTCAATTCTAAGGAACTCAAGGTGTTATACTATCAATTTTTACAGAGCCTTCAAGGGGTCACAAGACATCATTCCAAAGGCCCTCAATTTGAAAAGATGCTGGCTGATTGGGCATATGATGGAATGTAAGTACTACTAAATACACTGGCAGATTTTCTAATGCAGTGAACAGGGATGGTTATTTGAACATCAATGGAGATGACAACGACATAGTTGGCAGTGAATTTAGCATGCTTATTTCTGACTCCGAGTCAGAGTCGGGTTTGGTGAATGGCGGCAAGCAGTTGGGTGATGAGCAGATGGCCCAGGGTGGTGAACAGCCTGCTGACAAGAACTCCAGTAACAAGGGGTCTGGTGACCAGCAACTCAACAACGAGGTGTCCAATGATAAGAAGTCTGATGAGGAGAAGTCCAGTGATGAGAAGTCTAGTGATGAGGAGTCCAGTGATGAGGAGTCCAGTAACAAGTCCAATGACAAGTAAATCCAGTGCCTAGTAGTATCATACCTCTCTTGTCACAACACAACAGTGTAATTTATACAGTTTCCATAGAACTATAAAGTGTGACAATACCCACAGGACTTGAACATATACAGCTCACTTCAGACGTTCACAGGCCGTTTATGCTATGGAGTACTGTACATGTTGTACACATCATACAGTGTCCGTGGGCAAGTACAGCTGTGCTTGATTTGTATAGGGTCACATAGCTTACTTAATCTGCACAGCACTATGTATTCTGTGCCGTTGCTGTGCCGTTACTGTGCCATTGCTGTGCCACGACTGCACAGGGGGGGACCTTTCTGTCATGCTGTGACAGGTGTAACACACCGTGCAGAGTGATACAGCACTGCATAGCTAAGTCATGATTTGCTGATGTAGAATCTCCCCAGCCTTTCAGTGGCTCATTGAAATCTAAAAACCCATCTTGACAATGGATTGATGGTTAGTACAGAATAGTCCGTTACAACACCAAGGACATCCTTCCATCCAGGGTCAAGTCGGTAACTTATACTCTTTACCGGAGTTAGGATCATGGAGTGTAATAGTCTGTGTGCTGTCAGGGAAATCATCAGTGGATGCACTCATGAGACAATGAAATGGTCAGCTGAGTAGCAGGTTGAAGTTAGCCCTTGGGACTACTTGTACCTGGAGACATACTTCACTGGCACCAAAGTCCGAGCAAAGGTTCTCAGGTATGCCAATTGTCAACTCTGTGCTAGTGTTAGCATTCGACATAGTCATTACATGATCTGACTGGACTGGTAGACCAAGTGATGTCCATACCCATTTGGGCATAGCCACAATCTCTGATCCAGTATCAAGGATGGCAACTATAGTCCAGCTGGCTTCAACCACTCTAGCTTCAAGCAATCTCAAGGGTACACTGTGGGCACTACAATGAGGCCATCATCACTCTGGTGAACTCAGTCCCCAAATTCACACTCCATGGAGCCAGGGTCTTTGCCAGCTAGTTTGTTAACCTGTACAATGTTAGTAGACACAGGTATACACTTGATAGTAGAGAGCTCTCAGAGTTGTTTGCAGAACTCTGAAGCCATGGACAAGAGTTCTTTAACCAGTATTGGGATGGTGGTTTCAAGAACTTGGTCAACAATATGCTTTGAAGTGGCATCATCTTTAAGAGGGAACATATATCTAAACTGCCCAGCTGGGGCAAAGGACGAGTTGTTAGCCTGCTTGAGTCTGATTGGAATGGTACTTTTAGAAGTAGAAGTGGTGGGTTGAATGGTAGGTGGCACCTGAGCTGTAGTTCACGAAGGTCCAGGTGTAGTAACACGAGCTGCCTCCACTGCTGGAGAGATGATTTCCTCAGCGACTGAAGTTGGGCAAGGACCGGACAACTGGTCTTGCAAGATGGCATCTCAACACTGTCAAAGTGAAGCCTGAAGTCTTTGGTCTTTGCCCTGTTTATGATGCATTGGGTAGCAATTTGCTCCTATTTGACGACTGGAGCAGCAACCAGTTGAGCGGTCTGAGGGATAGGAAAGACTGGGCCAGGTGCAGCCCATGCAGAGTAATAAGGCTGCACAATAGGTGCAGCAAGTTGTGTGGGTGGTAGGAGTGTGTGAAGAGTTGAACCAGTGAGTAGAAACTTGGTAGCTTCTATGGTGTCCTCAACTGGATAAGGGTTGGATGGATGGTGGGTGGATTTAGTGATGAGGAGCCACTGTCAGACTTGGGTTTCGATTTGCTCTGGTAGTCTGGAGAGGAAGAGGGCGTCTCAGTCAAGGTCCGAAAGCTTCCTCGCTCAAATGAGGAGCTTTGTGACCTTTATAAACTTACACTGATACTCTCCAAGTTCCTCTATCATCTCCATAGGCTTCACTCAGAACTCCTGGACAAGGTACTGGATATTAGCTCTGCAGTACTGGTTAGCTCCTTTGCATCCTGAATATATTTTCTTGACAGCAGTTACAAAGTCCACTCATACAGCTGGGATGGTGGTTACTTCATTGAGTAGTTCCCAACCTTCTGATTCTTCAAGGTCAGCATACCATATAATGGCACAGATGGTCTTGGCAGCTGTGAGACCTGCAGCAGTGGCAAGTTGGTTTACGTCCTCTAGAAACCAGGGTAGCAAGGCCAGGGTCTTTCCATTGAATTTAGGGGTGTTGGAAGTCCTGTGGAGAGGCATCTGTGGTAAGATATTAGCCATCAGGATCCTCTGGGCTGGTGGTAGAATGGGTAATCAGTTAGGTAATGGAGGAGGTAAGCAGTGAGATGGGAGGGTAGGAAGAACTAGCGATACAGGGGATGGTGATAGAGAACTAGACAATGAAGTGGTGAAGTGAGATGGCAATAAGTGTGACAGTAGCAGAGAGTCTCAGAAGGAAGTGGCAGATGGTTCAAAAAGGTGCGAGAGGGACAGTGAAGATGATTCAGAAGATGAGTGGGATGATTCTGATGATGTCGAAGGGTCAGATGAGAGTGGTGTAAGCAGTGAAGAGAATTGGAAAACGGAAGATGTGGTGTTCTTTGGTGAAGTCGAGAATATATACACTCTAGGCAGCTGACCATCAATGCTAGGGGGTTTGCTCAGTTCACCCTGAGCTTCATTAGCATGGGCAGTGTGATGGGCCTGGGCCTGAGCCAGCTCCAGTGACAGGTCTCTAGCCGAATGTGGCAACAGAGAGGTAGAACAAGAAGTGCCAGACCTATTAGACTGGTTTCATGTCAGTGACAAGGGGTACAGGTTGTAACCTGTGAAGGGGCTGATTCCTAAGTTGGCTAAAGTAGGGAGGTCAGGTCAGTTGTGTCAAGCATTGTGGGGCATAACTGACTGTAGGAGTTTGGACTTGTCACTGATTTGCAAATTCCAGAAGTAGTTGAGAAAGTTTTCAAATTCTTGGTGCTGAGTCATAGGTCAAAGACTTCTTCATCTGGAACCCCATTGTGAGTCCCTTGCAGTGGGCTCCAGTTGTAAAGATGCTAATCTGTATGATAGGACAAATCCTACTGGATTAGTGTGAGAGAAAATGGACTCTTAGAAAATGGGGAAAGAGCAGGGAAGAAGTCCTGAGGGATTGACTCAGTAGACTGGTCAAAGTCCAGTCAGTAGCAATAAGGCTGGGTGATAAGACCAGTAGACCGGTCGACAGTAAAGGTGTTGGTGAAGAGGGGAAAGACATGAAGACGTTAGACAGTGAGTCAGTAGACGTTAAATGGTAGATGGTGGTCGGCGATGGTAGATGGTGATGGTGACGGTAGTTGTGAGCCAAATGGAAGCTGGTGTAATTTCCAAGTGTACAAACTTTTATAGTCCGGGTATACCTGGACCCTAACTACAATCAAGGGAACCAATTTAAGAGAAGACCAACCCCTAGGGTCGGTGGTAATATGTATGTAACAGTAAGAAATGAAACCTAAAAAGAAGACATGGGCAACAGGACAGTATGAACGGTGTAGTGGACATAGTCCAAGTTAGTCTGAGCTAGTCCAGTACCACCAGATTAATTAGATGTGTCCAGACTTTTGATGGTAGGTGACAGGATAAGATGTTAGAGAACACAGGGGACAGTGGGTGATAGAGAAATAGGGGAATACGAATGTAGAGACGTACCAATCTCTACAACATGGATAGGTGATGTGATGCTCAAACCAGCACATGACCAGGTCAGTGATATGCTCAACATCAGCCAGGAGATACCTATCAAGCTCACCCCACAAATTCACTGGCTTTGGAGGCACCAGAGACAACATACTATCAAATATATTTCCCTGCTGCCATTTGTATGTTAGTAAAGAAAGATTGCTAGATATAATTTATTTACCAATAGGGACTCCACTATTTCAATGTCAGTGTTGTGTTCTTCCTCCATAGCATAAGTCGATGTGAACCAATCGCAGACAAGTTGTTCCACAGTTTGAATCCAGTTATCTTCCCATTTAGCAAGTTGGAAATAATTGAGTTTGTGGCACAGGTGTAGTACTATGAAAATGTTGAGAAATATGGTGGACGAGTGATGAAAATGCACCTATGGCAATGCGATAGACTTCAAAGGCATCCATCAAAGAGTAATAACAGTTGAGCATTCATTTTGCCAAGGTGACACCAGCATGGATCAAAGGTGAGAGTGAGTGGTCGCAAATGAACTTGGTAAGTTGTTTTTCAATAAGATCCATTGCTAGGATCACAGTTGTGAGGCTGGGTATTAAATGAGAGAAAAACTGTGTCACATCTTTGAGGACCTAGTGACCATGGCATTATTGCAGATGTCACAGCCACAGCATACAGTTAGTGCACCTTCAGCACATTGCACAAGTCTTGAAGCATTTTCCACTTGTCCTCCCCCAACTCATATTTCCTCAGTTCTAATTTCTTTCATTGCATGATGATGTCAACAGCTTCTTGATGCTTCAAGGCATATATCAACATATCGTAAGTTGAATTCCATCTTGTGGCAACATCACACAGTAAATTTGTGATGGTTAAATCCAAGTGCTCAAGGATTCAGCACCACTCATAGTGTTTAAAAGTCCAGTCCAGTCCAGTTTTTGACCTTCCTAATTAGGCAACTGGTCCGAAACCGGTCCTGGGAAGGTCCCAGGGACCTGCAACCTGCAACTAGACCGAAAAAAAACTGGTCCAAATGAGTCCTACAATCAGTTGCAACTAGTTGCAACTGGTCGTCTGACCCCTATCCCGTGGGAATCACACTTCGCAGTAGTCACACGGATTGTAGTACAGACTCAGGGGGTTCTGTGGACCTAATATTCACCCAAATCAGTCCACACCATCAAGGGATACACCTATTTCAAACTGACATGTCATTATTAGACCCATATAAA
>JBBPJQ010000331.1:0-28552 GCA_038088795.1 Boletus rex-veris
TAGCTTATCAGCTTGTCAGTAAATCAGTTCAGTCAGTCAGGTCAATCTATCATTGATTAGGCCATTCAGGCCTGTCAGTCTTGTCATTGATTTCAATGACCCAGAAAAAATGTAGGTTTGCTGATGTGGTGAGCAGACTGTCGTAAACAGTGTCATAAGTGCTTGCACACTCTTCGTCATCTAAGGATGCCATAAAGTCGAGGCGCTGCATTGAAAGAGGACGAGAAGAGGGAATAAGTTGTTGGGAGTGTAGAGGTTGAGCGACGAGAAGCAGGGAGATACATGGGGGGAGATCTAGTGAGATGTTGGTGGGAACAGGCTTAAGTAGATGGAGGACACAAGGCAATCAGTGAGACATTTGTCACCACAATGAAACAGTCAAGCAAATGGTCGATGTAGTTCTTCATAACAACTGGTGCCTCTGAAGCTAGCAGTGATCCAGACGTAAGTGGCCACATCAGCAAATCCCTGATTTTGGCACAGTCACATAGTAACACAGACAATTACAGCATGATGTAACAATGACTCACAGTTTTCAAGTTCTTGCACAGCAAGTGTCAGCAAAACTCTGATTAGGCAAAGAATTACAGCATATGTACAGCATTAACACCCTGACATCGTGAGCTCAGCGTGCAGGTTGCACAGTTATCATAGTCATTTATTAATACATATGTAGATCCTATCGTTGTCATTATTATCATGGTGGCAGTGCCACTGCATTGTCATTATTGTCATGGTGGCAGTGCCACTGCATTGTCGGCGGTTTGATGGTGGTCGTACCACCACGTCGTTATCGTTGTTGTCACTGGCAAGGTGGTGGTAGCCGTGCGGCCACGTCATCGTCATCGGGACATGGCAGATGAAGGCGTCAAGTGACTCAGCAGAGGGGAGGGTTACGTTGGTGAAGATCGCAGGGAGAGATATAGCGCGTATGGCAGAGGAGGTGGAGGAGAGCGCGTGTACTACATTGTGTGGGATTTGAGATGAATGACGGCGATGTGAAATTCAGTGGGGAGAATGTTCCAGGAGATTGTTGATGGGGGAGTGACTCCGAGTGAGGGTGGGGGAGGAGGCACGTTGTTGTTGTTGGTGTGGTGACGGCTGTGCCAGTGGTGATGGACATGATGGGCATGGTGAGACGATGAAGGTTAAACTTGATGACATAATCCAGAACTTGTGAAAATTCGACAAGTCCCTGCCAAGACATGTAACCTACTATTTACTACTACTATTGACAATGACGACTCAGTGGCATGGCCACCCCCATCCCAATGGTGTCACAACATCGACATCGACGCGGTGGCATGGCCACCACCACCCCATTGGCAACGACGCAACAATGAGGAGGACATGGTGGTGCGGCCACCCCCACCCCATTGGCGACGATGCAACGACGAGGAGGACACGGTGGCACAGCCACCCCCACCCCATCGGCGACGACGCAACGATGAGGACATGGTGGTGCCACCACCCCAACAACGATGATTTGGTGGCATGACCACCCTAATGGCGACATCACGACAATGACGAGGACACAGTGGCGCCACCACCACCCCAACGACATCGATGACCGCGACTTGGTGGCACGGCCACCCCCACCCCAACGATGACGACAATGATGATTTACCACCCCACCCCAATGGCAACATCAATGAGGTGGCACGGCCACCACTACCCCATTGGCGATGATGCAACAACAATGAGGACGCAGTGGCACCACTACCACCCCAATGACGTTGACGACTGCAACTTGGTGGCATGGCCACCCAATGATGACGATGACTCCTCGGTGGTATGGCCACCCCCACCTCAACGGCGATGTCAACATTGATGTGGTGGCATGGCTACCACCACCCTGACGACTTGGTGGCATGGCCACCCCCACCCCAACGGCGATAATGTGACATCAACGTCAACACAGTAGTGCCACCACCACTCCAACAACATCAACAACTGCACATCCCGACAACGACAATGACAACTCAGTGGCACAGCCACCCCCCAACCACAACAATGCAAGTCGCACGATGACAGTTGATGCGGTGGCATGGCCACCCCCACAATGGCAATAATGCGACAACAACAACAACAACTCAGTGGCATGGCCACCCCCCAACCATGACCATGTGAGTCGCACAATGACAGTTGATGTGGTGGCACGGCCACCCCCACCCCAAGGGCGATAACGCGACGTCAATGTTGACACAGCTGCACCACCACCATATTGGCGAAGATGCAACAATGATGATGATGTGGTGGCATGGCTACCACCACCCCGACAACAACAACGACTGTGACTTGGCATGGCCACTACCACCCCATCAGCAACAATGCAGCGACGACAATGACATGCTGGCACGGCCACCATGGCTCCTACGTAGCTAGTATTATAATATATATTGTATTCTGTAGCTACAAAATACACCTTTTTATTCTATACTAAGTGAATTGGCTGGAAAGGAAGAAAAAAATATATCAACACCCTCTGAGTCTACTGTAGGCACTGTACAGACACTTCAGACGGTACAGTGTGTTAGTATCTGTATGGACCAGCACAGCTTTACCAAATCTGTACAGCACTGTGTGCTCTGTGGTGTGGCTGCACAGGGGGGGACCTTTTTGTGACACTGTGACAATTGTAACTTGCTGTGCAGTGCCTCAGTACTGCACAGCTAAATTGTGATTTGCTGATGCATTTCATGGTCATCTGAAGAGACGGATCAGTGGAAAGATACAAATGCAAGTGCTATTCAGACGTTGCTGTGGATGTCCTCACACAAGCCACGTGACGCACACTATCACCATGTGCATCTCGAGAAGCTTTTTGTTTCAGGGGATGCTTCTGGATTCGTATTGGATGTGTGTCGCTTGATGCAGTGACCATTGGCGCACAGCTGTTAGTGACCTCCTGTTCTATGTTGTCCAAAACGGAGGATACATTGCCTGCACGGTGAAGCAGACAGTCTGACAATGTATCTGTCGACACTGTCAGCATGTGAGCAGCTTTCCCTGTCAGATCCAGCAACTCTCACTCTACTTGTAAGCATTCGTCCCCTTCGCAGTAACGTATGATGGTGAGTAGGTTAAGAATTTCAAGTCTATTGAATTCCCATCTGACATCCTCACTTAGGTTATCTGCTTATATGAAAAAGGTCTGAGAACTATTACTCCCTCCAAAGTCTTTACTTGTGAAAGCATCACATACAGTGACTCAGTTCCAACACAACCCTCAAGATCGATGATGGTGTGCTCAAGTGTCATTCCCTGGGATTTATGGGCAGTCATGGCAAAGCCAGGCACAATGGGTAACTGGGTGCACTTAAAGTGAAGGCTACCCTTCCAAAATGGGTGCTGAATATTAATATCCACAGTGTCTGCCATGACAATGGACTGATACTCCTGCAGGTGTGGTAGACGCTGTGCTGATGTTGAGGGAGTGTGCACTACGCATGAAACAGCATGTTGGCGACTTTTCTGGTCAAGTGTATATCGCACGCTTACAAGTGTGCCCAAGCACCCATTTACAATCCCCCCCTCCACATCAAAGTTATGAGTAATCATTACAGGCATGCCAACAACAAGTGGGATCCTGCCTAAATGATGGCGTGTCTCTCCCGAGTGCAGACAGTGTAGATGTTCTGATTCATCATCCGTCAGGGTTTCTCCATTTGCGGAGTTGATGCACTCATACCAATGAACACGCTGTCCTGTATGCTGAGCGAATGCCAGTGCCACTTTCTCATTAAGTACATCTTTGATCTCATTATTCGACACAATTATAGGTGCTTCTAACCAACTCCCTTGTTCCCATGATGGTTTCACTGTCGACAGGAGTCTGGACTGTAGAAGACGATAATCATGATCAGTACACTTTCCCAATTGAAGACATGTCAGCAAGTCGACGAAAATTTCATTCTCTTCACCGAATTGCTGCATCACTTGTACCAGTTTTACAACATCGTCGACACAAAGCCACAAGAGCCTCCCAAAGACGTCTGCCTGGACCTTGGGGTTAGTCATATTGTGACATTTCACACAACTGTACAAGGTGCATTGACCAACTGGAGGTAACTGTCCAAAGTCACCTGCAAAGATGACATTCACACCTCTGAATGGCAGGTCATTCCCTTTTGCAATGCACAATGTCTCATGCATGGACACCAATAACTTACATCCGATCACTGACTTCTCATCGACAAAGAGAAAATCAACACCATCCCACTTAACTATAAGATCCTGTTGACTCTTAGCAGATAATCTAGATCCTTTTCTGTCATTCAGATTCAATGCTGAGTGGAGAGTAGATCCCGACACATTCTTTGCAGCGACACCCATGAAAGAGCATACTCGGAACCGCTGAGACTGTTGAGTCTTGTCAAAAAATGTCTTAAGAGCCTGAATGACTCGTGACTTTCCTGTTCCACCTACACCTGTTATACACATCCAAAGAGGAGAGGGACGATCTTGCATGGCCAGTCAGGTAATCATCGTATATGCACATATCTGTTCCTTGTTTAAAGTGTACTCGTGCATGATCTTGTCAGCAATTAAATGTGTGTTCAGACCAAATGTACTAGGAAACCCTTGACTGACTAGTATAGGGTGAGTTGGAACATTTGGTAGATTTGCCTCCTCATTCTGTGGCAAATCAGTGTCTCCTTTGACTGCACATATGACAGGGTGAATTTCTACACCCGTTGCTCATCCGTTGCCGTGATCTACAGGTGCAGCGTGCAGCAGTTGCCTCGCACGCTGTAGACGTTCACTGTAGGCAGCCCTCCATTCATCTTCTAAGGACTGGGCAGTACCAGTGACATTGTACTCCATTGAACATGGGTTGATGGAACTCATTTTGGAGATATGCAGGTCGAATCTTCCCGAATGTTCCAGCTGCTGTACACATTCAATGCAAGCGCCTTGGTGCAGCAGTTTTCACTTAGACCGACTCTTTTCCAATGAAATGAGGAATTCAAGGTGCTTGTAGCCTTCATCGGTGACATCGTTCCCCATCTCTCCAAGCTCTAACCCATCAGGCATTATCTCTGAGGCAACTCATGGTTGAGTGGTTCTTTGCTGACGTCGCTGTAACATGTGCTGATCCCGGGCATCTTTACATTCCTGTAGGGCATGGATATTATCTACAATGTGACATTTTGAAGGAGATGTTCCATATGGATCCGAAGTCCAAGCATTGTAAGCAGCAGTCCATGAATCCTTGCCTTCCTGGAGATCAGAAGCTGATCGCCAAGGCTTGAAAAGCAATAACATCACTTGTGCATGATGCGCCATAAACTCCTCGTGATCCTGCCGAGGCAATGCGGACCCGATGGGGACAGGCATGTACCGTTTTGAAGGATGGCACACACGAAACTGTCATGTCTTGCTTTCAACATGGTTTGATAAAAATTGAAAGCACGGACACCGATATGATGTGTCACCAAGAACATTAAGTTCCTGCACACCAGACATGAACTCTTTTATCTGAGTCAGCCTCAGTCAAACAATCAGAATCAGCACCATGGTTGTCAACATCATCACCTTGGTGCCTTTGCTGTACTTTATCAACCTGTGCACAGAAGTCCCAAAGACAAACATATTGGAGTGTTCGTGAACGGAAACAGTAGTCGTCCACTTGGTTTGTACAGGCAATGAGATTGCCATCATGATCTGCTTGTACTGTGTATTCGTTTGCAGCAGGTTCTACATCCGACAATGAATCATTGTCTTCTTCCTCCCCGTTCGACACAGATGTACCAGTCTCCATGTCTGTGTCTTCACTGGAGTTCTTGTTATCATGAGTGTCCTCCTGTACAGGTCGTCTTGACTGTTCAGTTGAAACAGCATAACATTCAGGGCTTGGTAACTGCTTTTCCAGGGCACGCTCAAATGAAGACCAGTACAAGCTTCAGTACACATGACTCGTATAATGGTCACCATGGGCTAGCAGATAAAAACAGACCTGCTGTGCCGACAATTCCTGATGAGAGATCATGGAATATGCACACTTTTGCAACAGCCTCTTGGCACGAACCTTCAAGTCATCCGCAGAAGGATCGTATTCACTGACCTTGGCAACCGCAACTTCTAATGCAGAGTAAGCAACATGAGCTTTTAACTGGGACTTGGTAATGTAGTCAGTAATGTAATACACTATAGCCTTGGCCGAAACACCAGAGCCCACAAACTGGATGTCCATATTGCACTGCAGGCATTCCAGCATTGTCTCGTTGTAATGGTTCACCATCCCATCAAGATAATGAAGGTGCACATCACCAGTCTCATCATCAACATAACTTCGACCTACAAAAATTTTCTCGTCCAGACCAAAACGGCACTCCCTTGGTTCCAGCAGACCCTTTCAGTATTTAAAGCACGTAGTGGTGTGTCTGTGGACCTGACTAGCTGTTGCGAGACAGTGAACATCCTTCTTGCATTTCAGAAGTACACTATCATCACTTTCTTCCAAAGAAGGGCCCCGTACTGAACATGGATGGTTGACAGATGAGCAGATGTCAAATCCAGGAAGTGAATCTGCTGGCACTGAGCTGACTATCATATCATCAAGGAAAGCAATAAGTCGATCTCTAAACTCTGTATCACCAGCATGTAGAACCCGTTGTTTAATTTCATTGCAATTAAGGCTGTCCTTCAACCAAACAAGCATATGGCAATGAAGGCTGCCTCTGCCCTGTGCCTTGATGCATCCATAGTATGCGTTCATGTGGCCAAGAATACTGATGTCATTACAATGGGGCACGGAAGAATGTGCACTGCAAGCAGGAGTGCCATTGTAACCCAACACTGATTGAATGAATGCCGTCATGTACAGATGAAAGAATTGACTACCTGCAACTGGGTTCTTTGCGAGCGCGATAGACTAGGTCCAGAAATCAGGGATCTGATCTGGGAGCATGTCGTCGATGTCGATTTCATTTCCTTCGCAATGGGGTTATACACATCTGCAGGATTCACTGTAACGTAGAAAGAAGGAAGACCCTTCTCCCTCATTCATCAACCCATGAATTTCATTACGCATCATAACCCTTGCGCTACTTGATCCCTCTACATGTGCCATTACATGGGACACCTGTTTTAACAGATCATGTACGTGCTTTTCCTCTCTGGTGAAACAGATATCCTGATCGCCCTTCAGAGATCTCTCAGCCATGGTGTGGACAGCTGCAGGTGAGACCATCGTGAAATCAGATCTGAACGCATTGAATAACTATCGGTCAATTTTGAGACTAGAATGCAACAATATATTTCTACGTTGGAGGACATTGAAAGTGGTAAACAAAAAAGAGTAGTGAGTCTGGAACTGTCTATCCGCTAACTGCAGTAAGTGATGGACATGGCGTTTCAGTGACACACAACGGGACCAGAACAATTCCTCAGGAGCCCCCAAACCATATGGAAAAAGAGTGGGGTATGTCAGCAGGAAGAATGCCGGATTATAAATGTCACCTATGGGGTTTGCGCCATGTGATACCTGAAGGTAACCCTTCCCTTTCTTCATTACATGCTCCATGGCAGCAGCCCGCAGGACGTGAGAGGGTGCTGATGGGTTGATGTTAGTCACAACCACAGTATCAAAAACATCTCTTGTTGTAGACTGGTCAGATGAACGCGCAGGACTTGTATCACCCTGTAAAGGACCATTCTGCCACTGCGCCATACCGTCATATCTAGACGTGAGGACATCCCTGGTCTGTGAGTATGGTAATACTTCAACATCGAGGCCATCTAAAACTGTCTCGTTGATGCTGATATCCTTGTAGTAATGGTTGTGCGCATGCAGCCACCTCAGCACTGTAAAAACCCTTTCCTTTCTGACCACAAGAGGTCGAGCATGTTTACGCAACCATTCCTTCATTGGCATGGAGGATCCAATGAAGATAATGCAGATGTGGGTGACAACGTCCTCAATCGAGGGAGGAAGGATGTTGATCATGTGTTCAGGCTCCTGCAGATAAACAATAATATGACTGCACATTCCCCGCTGGGCATTAGCCATGCGACCGACTGCTGAGTCTGTTTTTTGTAAGTGGACAATCCACAACTTTGCTCTACAACGAGCAACCATCGCTTCCTCCACGATGGAAAGGCCACTCAGCTCAAGGGGAACATCACCCAAATACATGTTGTTAGCCAGTGCAAGGTCAGGCGTCCTCCCCTTTACAAGGTTCGATTTGCATGTGCCACATAGCATCAGTGCAGAAGGCTGGCCACCGAAGACAACAACACCCTCAGGTGCTACAAGGAGATCAGACAGTACCTCATACAGCACACGTACTTTGGGGCCAACACACTGAGCATCAATTCATTGTGGGTATACGATCTTACCCTCGACAATGCATCTTTCCGGTCTCTTAAGCAAATTTGTGTCAATATCCCCAAGAGGCACTTCATTGGCATCAGAAACACTGCACCTCACATTGCAGGAAGAACAGACAAATGTTTTCAGAGCTTTGGAGGAGGTGGCTTGTCGAAATCTCTTGACAACGTCTGTTTTCTGTTGATCACTGAGAAGAACAGGCCAGTCACTATGTGCGACCTCAGTGACAGGGTGTTCCTGCTCATTTTGTAGTTGAAGAACATACCGCCCCAGTGTCTTCTGCAACTTCGATAATGACATATCACCTTCAAACAGAATTTTCAGGACACACAAAAGACGCTTAACAGGACGTGAATTGATATGACTTGAGCACATCGCATCCAGCATGCACCTCCATAAAATGTGTATGTCAGGACTGCGACTGACATCACCAACAATGTATATCTCCATGAACAAGGCACAAGCAGGGAGATTCTTGCGAGCATGCACTGTGCATTCACCCAAGGACAGATGTGAGATGAGAGTGTCGTGCATAACATCTCGATTTCCCTGAAGAGTGACACCATGGGCAAATCCGACAGAAAGTAGACCACCACGAGTGAGGCCTTCCATATTGTTCATAGTGATACACACATTTACACCGAGCAGCTGTACACTAGCACACCCGCTTTTGTAATCTTCTAACATAGAAACCAGCTTTCGGCACTCCACCTTGGCACCTGATGCAACCAGGCCAATTGCCCACGCGATCTCGGCAAGCTGATCTGTAGGGCAGCGCCTGTCAGGTTGCAAAATAGCATCAACAAGAACAGCTCTCATCAGCAAATCATGATTATGCTGTGCAGTGCTGTGAGGCACTGCATAGCAAGTTACAGTTGTCACAGTGTTACAAAAAGGTTCCCCCCTGTGCAGCCACACCACAGAGCACACAGTGCTGTATGGATTTGGTAAAGCTGTGCAGGTCCATACAGATCCTAACACACCATACTGTCTGAAGTGCCTGTACAGTGCCTATAGTAGACTCAGAGGGTGTTGATATTTTTTCTTCTTCTTTTCCAGCCAATCCACTCAGTATAGAGAAAAAGATGTATTTTTGTAGCTACGAATACAATATATTATAATACTAGCTATGTGTGGCATAGGAGCCATGTGACCGTGTCATTGTCGTCACTGCGTTGTTACTGATGGGGTGATAGTGGCCATGCCACCGAGTCGTGGTCGTCATTGTGGTTGTCGGGGTGGTGGTAGCCATGCCACTGCATCATCGTTGTTGTCACATCTTCACCAATAGAGTGGTGGTGGCGCCGCCGCGTTGATGTTGACGTCGTGTTATCACCCTTGGGGTGGGGGTGGCCATGCCACCGCATTGACTGTCGTCGCGCAACTCGCATTGTTGCGGTTGGGGGGTGGCCGTGCCACTGAATCGTCGTCAGGGTGGGGGTGGCCATGCCAGTCGTCATGCTACTCGCGTTGTCGCAGTTGGAAGGTGGCCATGCCACTGAGTTGTCGCATCAGTAAATTTACATGCTTCTTTATTTGGCTTTATGTGTCTTATTGTACTTATCAAACTATGAATCATGTACAATACTACCACAATTAATACCAAAACATTAGAAACCTCAAGTACACTATACTTTAACAAAAATCCAGCTTAGAAATTGGTTTTTGTAATGAGTTTGGAGATGTTGTGAAACTTGTGATAGTCAGCTAAGCAGAATAAGACATGAAAAGCCAAATAAAGAAGCATGTAAATTTACTGATGCATCATCGTTGTTGGGGTGATGGTGGCAGTGCCACCGAGTCGCAGGTGTCAACATCGTTGGGGTGGTGGTGGTGCCACTGCGGCGATGTCGTCATCGCGTTAACGCCGTTGGGGTGGGGGTGGCCATGCCACCAAGTTGTCGCTGTCATCGGGGTGGTGGTAGCCATGCCACCAAGTTGTCGTTGGGGTGGTGGTGGCACCACCGCATCGTCATTGTCACTGCATCGTTGCTGATGAGGTGGTAGTGGCTGTACCACCACGTCGTCGTTGCCAATTGGGGTGGTGGTGACTGTGCCACCGCATCGTCGTTGCCAATTGGGGTGGTGGTGACCGTGCCACCGCATCGATGTTGTCATTGCATTGTCACCATTGAGGTGGGGATGGCTGTGCCACCAAGTCGTTGGTGATGGTAGCTGTGCCACTGCATCGACGTCGATGTCGCTGTTGGGGTGGCCATGCCACCAAGTCATCGTCGGGGTGGTGGTGCCACCACCACATCGTCGTTGTCGTCACTGCGTCATTGCCAATGGCATGATAGTGGCCGTACCACCGCGTCATCATCATCATCATCATTGCGTTGTCGTCAATCGGGTGGTGGTGACCGTGCCACTGCGTCGATGTCCTTGTGTTGTCGCTGTTGGAGTGTGGGTGGCCGTGCCAACATCATGGTCATCAACATCGTCGGGGTGGTGGTGGCGCCACCATGTTGACGTTGTCATTGCGTTGTCACCATTGGGGTGGGGATGGCCGTGCCACCAAGTTGTCGTTGTCAAGGTGGTGGTGACAGTGCCACTGCATCGACGTCGATGTTGTCGTGTCGTCGCTGTTGGGGTGGGGGTGTCGGTCATGGCCGATGGGGTGTGATGGTCATGCCACCGCGTCTTGATGTGGCGGTCATGTCTGTCCCGCTGTGTCGTCGCGTCAACATGGTGGCAGTCGTGCCAGCCCGTTGTCAATGTGGTGGTGGTGATGCTGCCACATCCTCGTTGTCGACGACGTTGTGGTGGCAGCAATGGATACTAACAAGTCAGAGTGTGTTTGAACAGAACGAGGTTAGCCGCCTTAGCGTGACTCAGACACAAAACATGATGACATAATCATTGCTTGCGAAAATCAACAAGTCCAACAAATGTAATTCAATTAGCATTTATGTAGTACAATTAGGATCTACTATTAGAATCTATGTAATGACTATGATAATTGAGTAATCTGCACGCTGTCGGACTGTGTGGAGTGAGCCAGCATGCCGGTCGAGTCGTCAGGGTGAATGCTGTAAGTATACTGTGATTCTCTGCCCAAATTGGAGTTTGCTGGAACTTGCTGTGCAGGAAACTCAAAAACTGTGAGTCACTCTTACATCATGCTGTAACAGCTGTGTCACTTATGTGATTTTGGCATGACTGTGCCAAAATCAGGATTTGCTGATGCTGAATGCCACGCAAAACCTCTGTACAAGCTGCATGACAGCCGGAAGGCTCATTAGTACTACCTCCAAGGACACAGGACCCAGTAAAAATGTGCCTAAGCAAAGCACCCTGGAGATCAGTTTCATCAATGACTGATACACCGTGCGAGACACATCATGGATACAATGCTTCCATGTCACTATCAAAAAGTCTCCAACTCAAAGGTGTTGAGCTGCCCCCAAATGGGGCCTCCTTGAGCAGCTGCTCTGAAATCATCCTTTCAGATATCCCATGAGGGGAGGGTGACAACTCTTTCTCAGGTAACAGTAAATCCCACCCTCCTTCGGGCAAATGACAAGGCCCCCCCTCAATTGAGGGGGAAGAACAAGCTCGACTGCTTAATGCAGTGGCAGGTTGATCATCAACAACGAGTTGGAGTAAAGAAATCCACTCATGGCCAACCACAACATCACAGTCGATGTTCCCGATGTCGATAGGGACATCTGCGGTGAAGCTTGTGCCAAGATGATTCGCCTGGATCACAGTGCGGGAGTGAGCGGTTTCATATCTTGCAGCTATGGTGTGTGAGATGATGCAGTGAGGAGTGTCAGTGTTGATCCGGCCATACACAGAATGACCGTTCAAATGCACAAACATCCTCAGAGACAGAGATGGGCAGGGAGAGTTTGAGAACAAAGGCGATCTTACACCGATATAAGTAACTGCAAATATTAATATTATTTTACACAAGAGCGACAAAGTCATCCAAATATATATAAACATATACATATGCAGATTTGAAAAAATCCCTGCCAAACGGAATCATAACTACCCCCCACAGAACTCACTACTATCATGCTGTTGGCTTTTTATGATGAGTACACCTCAATGGCTTGGCTGGTCTTGATTAAAACCAAGGATCAGATGCTTAAAGCAACCAAGCAATTTCATACCTATGTCTGCACTCAATTTAATACCATAATTAAACACTGGCATTCTGATGCTGGAGGTGAATATACATACCTCTAAAGCTTTTACTGAATCTATGTGTGACAACAGCATCAATATATAATAATCTGCCCCCTATGCTCACCAGTAAAATGGACATGCAGAACACCTAATCTGTACTCTCATGGATAAGGCACAACCCATATGATTGCAGGCTTGCCTGCCCAATTCCTACTGGGAGTTTACATTATTCCATGCAGTTCATGTATATAATTGCACCCCTTCGGCTCAGCTGAACTGAAAAACACCATTTGAAATGTCCACTGGGAAAAAACTCACTTTAACACATCTTTGAGTATTTGGTTGTGGAGCTCACATCCATATTCCACCCAAGACTCACAAAGGAAAATTGCAGTTTTTGGACTGATACAAACACTGTGGTGATGTGGAACAGAGATGAAATGCATGTATCTACAAAGTACAATACATGCAGATGAGACTACAATGTGAATGAGAGAAGGAAAGGTAGGCAAGCACATAGTACTTCAACCCAGCAAGGTGCCTGATGGGAAGCAGAAGAGCTGTGATCCCAACCGATCAGTCTTGTAGACCCAGCTTATAGGGGAACTTCACCCAATACTGATCATAAGGATACAGCTCAAAAGGCATGGGAAGTTTATTTATTTTGTGAATAGATTAAGTAGTAAATGAACTGAAGATGGAGGAGACATTGAGGGGGAGTGGACAAATTTGATAAAACACATCACAACATAAATCCTGTATGGGGGGGAGGAGAAAGGGGGACCTTCTCCTGTATTGAGCACGAGGGGAGCACTAAGCTGATGGACATCAGTTGCAAACATGGTTAGAGCAGAGAAGGGACAACAAAAGTGACTTGGCTGTTATATGAAAGAGAAAAAAGAACCTATAGTTGTGTATTCCTTAAGGCATAAAGTCAGTCAGGTGATCAGTCACACTAAGTTCTGTCAGGTAATTAACCTATATTATTGAGAATGCAGATGCAGTAAGTGATCAGGTAATTGGTCAATTAAAACACAGTATGCAACTTGGCTAATGTTCAATGATCAGACATAGACAAAGCATCCACAACTGACTTAACACTTGACAGATGTGACTACACTCTTCTCTGCACAACAAACAAGAACCTGGGACTAGCATGTCAAAGTGTCAAAGAGAGGATACAGTGGACAGTGAGGTGAGTCAGACAACTATTAATGGGTTGGAACTGCCTGAAACAACATTCAGCAGGGCCTGAGCATGGCTGCAATGTACAAGCAATGAAGTTGCACAAGGCTGTAAGTACATAAAAGGGAGGATACAGTTCCATTGACAGCCACAGTAGGGATGAGGAAGGGTAGCAGCGGGAGAAGGAGAATAACAAGATAGCTGTGAGAGTATATCAGTGAGCAGTTAGTGTTATGCCAGCACATCTATGATAACAATCTACACAGACAGAGCAAAAAACTCGCCCAACAAGTGCAGGGAGGGGGCTGAAGCTGGCTCTTTGGGCTCTAGTCAACCTGCATCTGACGTGCTCACACTGTTACAATAACCCCTATAACCCAGACACTACATTTTCACTAGTAGTGATCACTAATTAGTCATACTAGTTACACACCCTACACATTGACTACCAATTGATGCTAGACATTCCAACATATTACACTATGACATCACTCAGTCACACTATCTAGTCATGCACATATGTGCTACACTTTAGTTCACTAGTTCACTACCACTTCATACTACACTCTCTGGATTCCACTTTCCCACAAAGGCCACTATTATCCCATGCTTTTCATATCTAGGCTATGCACTCCAGATTTTCACCATATGTGACTTATACATACTCATGCCCACCTCATGACTCCTATCCAGTGCACATTATGCACAGCTCTCTCCAATTCACCAACAGCTTTTCCACCTCATACTATATATCATCGCCTCATGGTAACCAGTAGTATCAGTGCAATACTTAGTATAGTATCTATAGATAAGCACTGTATGGTCTGTGCCCCTATCTCTATAGTATAAGTACTGTAGATCAGTAGCTAGTAGTCTCTAGTCTTGTTCTCTTGATATTTCCCATCTCTTGATAGTTTCAATAAACTCTATTGGAGATTACCCATTATACCATTGATTGATTATTCCATCTAGCACTTTCCTAGTAACTCTAGACCCCTATAGAAGTATAGACAGCTTTGGTTGTTTCACACACCACCACCACCACCACCACCATAGCCCAGATCACCTTCCCCACCACTGGCAGTGCCACAGCAAACTCACCCCAATTTGGTTGAGGGTATACTCAAAATCCAGGTCTCACAATGCTCAAAGATGATCGAGTGGAAGGATGGCCCAAAGACTGTACTGCCATACTTATTGTCAACAGAACGCAAGGAGCTCATTGGTAGGATACAAGGCAACCTGGCTGAGGGAAGAACAGTGGTACTGAAGAGTTATGGGAGCATTGACAGTTTCAACTTTTCACTCAAAGGCCTTCTGGAGGAGTTTGATTGTTTTTTTAACCACATAATCCAAGCACATGGTACATGTTTGAATTCTCAATTGACACTGGCTCTCATTAGTAAATAGATATGCAGAAGCATGCCAAGGACCCCTCTAACCCCCACATCAAGGTCACCATCAAAGAGTTTATGGAGGGTGTAACTGATACAACCATGGCACAGGTTGTCTTGGATTTCCTGCTTTTGCAAATGGGTCTACCTGATCCTTTACAGTAGGTGTTCTAGTATAGAACATGCTCACAAACTCACATATGGGCAGTAAATTAGATGATGGTATTTCAGTGGGGTGCAACCAGATCCACCCCATCATTAACAGTTCAGACCTGCCCCTTGACATGTTCCTGATTGGCTCCTGGGGCCTGCTGCACCAGGCAGCTATCATAACCTATCCACATCATGATGCAGAAGGTGCATGCACATGGGTTATGCCGTACAATGGGTGCAAGGTCTGGACTTGCATCAAGGTCAAAACTTCATTTGACTCTAAGGAACTGGCAGGTTTCCTTGCCAAGTTCGCTAATAGGGAAAACATCATGAGCAGCTTTGATGTCAAGTGTGAAATGGTTTACCTATACTCTGGAGATCTGGCATAAGTGTCTGAGGATATACTTGCATAACCACTAACGCCAGTGTAGCATTATACCACTGGATCAAATGCACGCCTTCTATACTCCCACAGCATGCTTCTGTTGAGGGGGTCATTTCTTTTCCTATGATGTGCTGTATCTCACAGAACAGTCACAGCACATCAACAGGCTCAAGGGGCAATATGTGATGAACCAGCAGCATAGGGGCACTCTGAAAACCCTTACCTGAATGGTTATTGCTTTGCCAATAATCAGTGAGTTGAAAAGTAAACAACATACATATTCTGGTGAGGTTCTAATGCTATGTCTAGCACTGTTCACTCATGGCCCTCTGCAGCAGAGTCATCTATGATGGGGAGTACTGATTGCAGCAGATGAAGTGGCAAACATCTGAGTGTCACACACATGCAAAGATAGTCGTGACCAAAGTCCTAGATCACCTTGGAATTAAAATGAAATCAGATTATTTCAAGTTTGTGGAAGACCTGGAAGTAGATCTGGCCTTCAAGGGTGAACAAATATTGGTTTACAATCTACTCAAAGAGTTTCGCTCTATTGATTAGCATATATATCTGTACACAGGCTACCATATTGGAGTTGTAACAACATATACTCAGAATAATTCTTATGATGTCAGTTAGATTCAACAGTCAGCACAAGTCAGGTTATCTAACCACCTTGCATCAGTCTGATGAATGTTAGTCAAACCAACCCTGACACTGCATCAGTCTGGCCAATGTTAGTCTGATTCACCAGCCAGATTAACTGCCAGTGTCAGTCAGTCACATCAGTCACATAGCTTTATTTGGCAGCACCATCAGTCAGATTTGTCAGTCAACATGAGTTATATCAGTCAATGTCAGTCAGATGGGAGATCACCTTGTAAGTATGCATAGAATGATATGATAGCCTGTCAAAAATATCTTGCAGTGAGTTTATAAGCAAGCAACTGTCATACAACTGCTTCATAAGTTATGCATCCAGCATGTACTATACTGAGTAATGAAGAGGCATTGACTTTACATTATGCAGTTCTAGAATTATGATGCAGAAATTGTACCAAATAGCTGGTCGCAACTAGAGGCCAAAACAAATATAATGTCCAAGAGGTTGCAAGAGTGAAGAGAAACATGCTAATCATTGTTGAACCCCAACCACTTGGCATACACATCTCTGTCCTTCCCATCAACTTCAAAAGCATTGCAGCTAATGCCTAGCAGCACAAAGACCTTTCCCTAAGCTTCTCAACCCACCATATATAATAGCAGAGGATGAGAATCCAGTATTAAAGGCTCTGATCCTTGCATTTTCGGGAGTTGGATAGAAACTCATGAGGGACATTGGGAAGGCCTGTGAAACCACAGGAAATGCATCTGACTGTATTTCTAGTTTTCTGGAATGCAGCACAGAAGGTGCGAAAGTCGTCACTGTTATAATCAATGAATAGATTGCATGAGTACAAAGAGTGGTGTGCTGCCAGCATCGGCATCTTGAATATGGTGTACAACATGCACATTCCTACATGAGAATTGAGGAAGGTACCCATATTATGTTGTTCCAACTTAAAGTCAGCTGAGAGTATGCTCTTGATCAGTGAAGTAGTGTAGTCATGGTGGTTAGCAATGAGATATGAGAGTGGCATTTGTAACCAATAAGGTGTAGGTGTAGAGGGGGTTGGCATTGAAAACTATGCAGTGCTTTGGAAGGAAGTGGTTACTGCAGAAGTGGTAAGAGAGTGTAAACCCTTAGAAGACCATTGATTGAGAAAACATAGTCCCAGTAGGTTCTGAAGCAACCTCTAAGTGGACCAACTTGAGTCTTTTGTGCAGAGGAGAGCCCTGTTCTGAAGGTCTATAGCTTCAATGGTGTCAACCTGGCCCTCTTTCTCAGGTTCCTATTACATATATTGAGGGAAAAAAAAAGTGAAAAAAAGTATCCCTCAAAGTCATAGTGCATGCATATGTGCCAGTGCATTTTATTCAATAAACCCACATAATCACAAAGGGGGCACTGGTAACCACCCTCAACCTCAACCAGATGGTGAAGTTTGTCTGGGTGTCGTAAGCTAGAGGTATGAAAGCTATTGCTGTGATACTTACCAAACATATATGTAGAGCTTTAGCTCTCGGTTGTTGGCATGGCAGCCAATGTGGTGTTTTCCCTTGAACTACAATATTATGCTAAGATTAAATAGATTGCAGATTTTAATTACCACAGACATTGCATATACATGTTCCTGAGTCAGATATATGACAGAACATTTGTGACATTACCACTGGCAGCAGTCTTGAAATGAATGAGATTGGTCTCAACTCATTGCTTGATATATAGTCTAATCTTAAGGGCAATGCATTGCTGATTCCAAGCATCCATTTTCTCCATGTTCTGGAGTAGAATATCTATAATATATACATAAATTATCTGATTATCAGTCCCACTCAGTGTTGTAGTTCTAATGGATCCTCATATTATATACTCATACTATGTGATATCTGTTTCAATCCATGTTGGGTAATCTCAGGTGGAATAGCCCTTGCCAGGACATGTTCATAAGCAAGAGTGCAGCAACAAAATGCATATGTCACCACCATCTAAATGTAATGAGGAAGCCAGGGACAAGCCTAAGATATAGGAAATATACCAGAATGTCAGCAAGAGTATATAGAGCAAAAGATGGAGGAGGACTTACCCAGTGGAGGATCAGAACTATCAGATGAAGTGCCAAGTAGTATTTACAAGTCTTGTCCAGTCCAGTTTTTGACCTTCCAAGTTCAGCAACTGAACTTGTCTAAAATAGTCCTATATTAGTTGCAACCAATATTTTTGAAGACTGGTCCATTAATCCCTATCCCATGGGAATCAGGCTTTATAGTAATCACATAGAATGTAGTAGTGACTCAGGGCTTGCTGCCAATGTAATATTTAACTAAGTACAGTCATCCCCCGGCAAATGTTGGATTGTAAGTGTTGTAGAGGTACAATGGTTTAAATCAGAAAATATGTGCTTATCTTGGATACCCCATCAACTGCAACAGTGCCCAAAAAGGGAAATTGCAATAGATTTCTCACTTACTGTTATCTGTTGCATTGTCTCATGCTTATCAGACATCATGGTTCTGTGCTCTCACTGTCACTTTCATTGCCCTCACCACCTGACATGGACTCATCCTCAACCAACTCCATCTCTTCAACCTCACCATTGTTGACCCTCAGTTTTGGAATTGGCCCCTCAAGTTTTCTGAGCTTGGGCTTCAAAACTGCTCGCCGGCCCTCCTGCTTGGTATACACAGCCTCCTCCACCCAAAGTTCCACCATGTGGTGATGACTCTCTTGTTATGCAGTGTTTTGCTTTCTCCGCTCATTCTCCACCTGTTTCCAGGCAGCTAGAGCTACTGACCTCTCTTTCTGCAGCCTTTTTCAAGACTCTTGTGCAAGCACCTCAGCATGTATGGTGTTTTCATGTTTCTCAATGCAGTTATAAAATTCATCACCTATAAGCAGTTTTGGTAGCCCATTAGCATTGAGATGACCAGTTTTTTTTCTTTTTTTTCTTTTCCTATTGAGCAGCTAGGTGTCTATAGAGGTAGTCAGAAAACATCTCGACTAGCAACACAGTTGACTGCATTCCAAGGAGTCATTGCTTGTACTCCACCTCACGTGCTTCATAGTCCTGAATTGCATCATGCAGAGCTGCCTCTTGGTAAGTTTGTGGTGCTTCTTCAAGTAGCTGCAAGTATTTCCCTCTCTGAATAGGTGAAATCATAGACAGAATGAAGGGAGGAAGACGCTGATCGGCTGTCAATGGTGCAGAACCACCAAGGAATGCTGCCAAGGTGCCTACAAGAGAGCCCAGCATGTTTGTTGCCACTGAGCATCCATTGGACAGGTATGAGTTGCTATCCAAGTGTGTAAAGGTTGGCAGCACATCAGCAAATCAACCTTTTTGAGCTACAGAGTTCCCAAGTTACACCATCCTGTGAGACTATGCCCAGTCTATACAGACATTGTCACTGTGGTTGGTCTAACTGTTTGATTTTCTTTAGAGTACAGAAAGGCACTACAGATATTACAATGTGTCCAGTTCGACCACAAGGCTGTTGAACTCTGCACACTGTAGTACTTGCCAATGTATTGGCACTACTACTAGTAAGGAAAGCCAGTCTTTTTTTTCGCGAAGTCATAGTTTCAAGTTAAGTCACATTATTTAAGCTTCAAGGGACTAGTACAAAAAAATGTGCAAACAACTACTACATAGTAGCAGTAGTCTCAGTACAACATCATAGTCCTAGTCCAAGTTATAGCAGTATGAGTATACAACAGCCCAAAATTTCTAGTACATATGATCATCATGCGCCAGGACTCGAAGGGTGTGCAACATGCACATGGTTGGCATGTTAGTATGGATGACTTTTAATGGTAAATGACTCAGAATAGCTCAAGAGGCAGTACAAAAATAACTCACCATCATCATTTTCGGAGTCTGCGTGGCACAGATGACATACAGAGGCGGAATTCAAGGACATGGCATAATATCCGCTTCTTCTCATCACCAGCCATACACGTCCAATGTAATACTCCGCCTCAACAATGTTTCGATTCACTTCCTCAACCTGTAGTCAGTTGTATTGGAGCCACAACAAGTCATGCTGAACGAATTGGTCTGCAAGATCTTTTTGGGTAACACATATGCCATAGTCGATTTGTGCAGTTGCTAACAACAACCGAGCTTCTGACACATTGTGTGAAGTTGAGATTTCCTCGCAAGAAGGCTATGTCAATGAATAGAAAATAATCATGATTTCAAACCTCCCAAGTCTGGTAAGGCAGGGCTGAACTTATTAAGAGACTAATTGAAGCCTGACCTAAAACTGACTCAATGAACTCTTGCTTGGGGCCAAAAGGATTGTCGAGTTTGGATGACTGGTGGGAATGTATCATTTGAAATGTGGCAGATGTAAGTTGTGGCTAGCATTACATGGACTCTGCTGAATTCAGTGAGTGCTCACATGGAACTTGCTGGCAGTACATAATATTTCAGATAAGTATACTTGTCATCGACCAAGTCTTATGCCGAAAGCAAAGAATACCCAGCTTCAGCGCATTCAAAAGACCTCATTCTGCCCTGATTGTGGCAAGCAATTTGCAAGTGAAACAAATGTTCTCCAGCACATGAACCAACCTTCAAGCAGTTGCGGCCGTCTCATCAATGATTTGCAAGTCCATTCCTTCAATGTACCCATTCAGGAACTGGACCAGTCGCCTCACCAACCTCATGCTGTACTTCCTGGAATCCCTCCCAACATTCCTTTCGATGTGTTCAACCATCAAGTCCAAGACGGTTTTGACCCATACTCTGACGGATTTGATCCCCAACCATCTGATCCACCCATTGACCCAGACCCCCTCTCAAATGGGGAATATTATCCAGGAGCATCAGAAGTCTTTCCTGGAGGAAAGATATTCATGGAGGATTTTTTTTCAGACAGGTATTCATTGTTGCATCAAGACAAATTCTATCCATTTGCTTTGCAAGAAGACTGGCAACTTGGGTCCTGGCTCCTGCACTTGGGTTTGAGCATGGCAAGAATAGACAGTTTTTTGAAACTGGACTTGGTCAGTGTCCACCTCTTACTTGCCTGTCATCTGACATTGCGGCTTTCATTGGCCAGATAAAGACTCTCACAATCTCCTTCCGGTCTGCAAGGCAACTCCGTCTGTGTGCAGATATATTACCATTGGGTCCACTTTGGAAATCTCTTCCAATCCATCCAGTGGCATCAACCAAACGTGCTGTGGCCCTATACTATCGAGACCCCATCGAATGTATCCAGGTGTTGCTCAGTCATCCAGTCTTTCAGCGCCATATATCGTTTGTCCCCCAGAAGGTCTGGACAATGGCTGCTCGAGTGGCTTGTGTCTATGATGAATGGCTATCCAGAGATCATGCTTGGGAACTACAGGTACAAACAATCAATGAGATTTCTATTCTCTTGGCTAACATCTCTATCTTAGAGCCACTTACTGCCTGGTGCAACACTTTTAGGCATTACTCTCTCTTCTGACAAGACAAACATATCTGTCATGTCTGGCAACTGCATGACCCACCCATTGTTGATCAGTCTCGCCAATATTGATGCAGACATTTGCAACAAAGGTTCACTTCATGCCCACCTCCTCCTCACACTTTTACCAGTCCCTTCATTCATTCACAAGAAATCTCAAGTTCGTAGCCTCTTATCTGATTGGCTATTCCACAAATGTCTAGACACCATCTTGTGTCCCTTAAAGATCGTGGTGTCCATTGGGATAATGATGAGCGATCCCATGGGCAATTTGCACTACTGCTACACTCTACTCGTTGGATATATTGCAGATACCCCTGAGCAATGCCTTGTCTCATGCACAAGCCTGAGATCATCCCCAATATCTACTGCTTTTTATAAAGAGTTTGGTGACAGCATTCTCCACCCCCACCACACTGCCGCCAAGACCTTGGGTGAAATCCATGCAATGTGCTCGAAATCTAATTCAGTTGACTATGTTCAGTTCCTCAAGCTTGCAAAGTCTTTCAGCCTTAATGGTGTCAATGAACCTTTCTGGTTCAACTGGCCTCTATCAGACCCAGCAAGATTTCTCCATCCAGAGGTCCTTCATCACTTCCACAGGCTATTTTTCGACCATGATTTGAAATGGTGCATCGTCATTGTCAGTGATGAGGAGATCAACTACTGCTTCTCCCTTCTTTAGATATTAGTTGGACACTGTAGATTCAGTGAAGGCATGTCCAAGTTGAAACAGGTAACAGGACGTGATCACCGCTCTATGCAACATTACATTGTTGGCATCATTGCTGGTGCAGTTCCTCCACAGTTCCTCAGTGCTATTCATGCGCTGATGGACTTTTGATATCTTGCTCAACTACCATCTTTCGACGAACACACACTACAGCAATTGGAAATCACACTACAGATGTTCCACCATCACAAGGACTCCATCATTGCTGCAGGTGCCCATTCTGATAATTTTTATATTCCCAAACTAGAACTCTTGCAACACATTGTGCCTTCAATTCAGGATTTGGGTGCTGTCATTCAGTGGAGCACTGACATCACTGAACATGCTCACATTACCAAGGTCAAGAACCCAATGTGTGCCAGCAATAATCAAGATTACCATTTGCAGATTGCTTGCCAGCTTGATCGCATAGACAAATGTTTTCAGTTTGACCTCGCAATGTGGATCGCATCGTTGCTTGGGCTGGATAGTGAGAATCATGAATGAAGATGATGTGGATGAAGAAGAGCATGAGCCAGATGGGGAAGTACAAGACCTGCTGTTCTACTATTCTCCGACTCGCAAAGTGATCAACTACTTTCAAGCTGCTCGCTTGCTTGCTAATGATGCACATCCAAGTGTTTTAAAGCCGCTAAGAACTTTTGCCTTGTCTACCACAGCTATCCATCTGGCCCTCAAGCCCTCTCTACAGATGACCATATTGGAGGCTTCGGCACTTTTCGGGCTCCCTGATCTTCACCATGCTATCTCCAGGTACTTTGATCGCTGCGAGAACGGTGAACCACATGATCTCTCAGGACGAAGGCAAGCCAATATATCACATGCCATCCTCTCAGATAAAATGTGTGTCTGGATAAACATTTGAGTCCAGGTGAGGACCTGGAATGCCTCAGACCCAGGGTCCGTAGAACCTGCACAAACTCTGGTTGCCGCACCCCCCTCATCAAAGCACCCTTCAGGTTTCTACAATTGTGCAATTGCTAGTCAGACTATTGATAGTGACTGGCCAGCCAGGGGGCTCACAGGTTTGTTGGCATTTTTCACAAGTCTGGCTATCTTTGCTGACTGAATTTTCCAGGCCATTTAGTTGTTTAACTGCATCTTGTTTTTTATCTGCATGGCACTGGCTTTCTGGTATACGTCCAATGCTTCAATCATGGCCCTACACCCGATCCCATGTTGGGCCTGTATGCCCTGAAACATGCAACAAAAAAAGATAAGTCATGCATTAGGGATGTAATTCCCTTAACTCAAATTTGTTTGCCCACCCATCTCATCCCATGTTTCAGTAAAGCAGCAAATCCATGCCTCAACTCACACACAAGCTATGAGCTCTCCACGGACTTCTGGTTGAATAAGTATTGGAACAAACATTTTTTCTACTCTCTTATGCCAAATACTTAGTTACACTATAAATATATATTGTGCGTGTCAATGTGAGCCGCAGAGTTCTGTAACAGTATCATTGTTGATTGTGTCAAGCCTCCCCCTCCTTCCCTCCAAGTCTGGTGCTAGAAATGCATGCTTGCACTCCACCCCCTCATAATGCGGTTACCACCATTTCCATAACGCCCTATCAACTGAAAACTGCGTCTATTCCTACTTCAGCAAGAATCTATAGTGCCGTGCCACTCAAACAAGACCTCACCAACAAGTTGGAAGACACTATGATTGTGGAACCAGATGCCAAAAAACCTAAGCAACACTATATATTACACCCCTACCAGAGTCTCCCACCTCACCAGGCAACAGCTCCAGACCCATCTATCCTAACATATGACAATCAACCACTTTATCACTCCACATCCAAGTCCTGGGACCCAGCACACCTTCCTCATATCCTCCACAACCCCCACATCTGATTATGAAGAACCTGGTCCTGCTCATGCTGAAAGGAGAGGGCATGCCATCCACAAGAAGAAGAATTTGTCTTCCAATTGGAGGTGCCAGAACATGACAGTCATGAGGAAATACCACAGTGTCGAAGGGCCCATGGCAGAGACTCAGGATGGCACATATCTACTGAAAGCGGGATCAGAGGAGCAAACAGTGGCACTATGGCTCAATCACTTCATGGCCTACATCTGTGCATATTGCTCCCCCAGCTCACAACCTGCAGATGCATGCCCAGTGACTCAGAGTCAGACAAGAGGGAAGGTGGAATACATGCAACACTGCTGGTTGGCAGAGTCTTCCACTAAGGCACAACACATTGAAGACACTGACTTGCAATTGAAGCCCAACATTACTCTCCTGCAATGAGATGATTACGATGAAACATACCCCAACTTCTCCTGGTGAAATGTTGCATCTTTCCTTGAGCTCACCTCTGAAGATTATTCCCCTCACCTGCGGCTTCAGCTCACCAAAATAGCCTATGCAATTTTCCTTGCACAGCCTGGCCGCCACTTCATCATAACTCTGTCGATTACAAACCAACTACTACACCTTCACGTCTTCAACCAAGCTGGTGCTATCCATTCTCATGGGTATAACATTCATCGCTACCCAACCTTCCTCATCCAGCTTCTTTACACTTTGACCATGGCCCCCCCTGAATTCCTTGGTTACAATCTGACCCTCTCTTTTTCGACCATCATTTCTTGCATGAAATGCCTGCATGCCAAGCTGTATATCATTGTCAATGGCAAGAAATATATCATACAGTGTCTACTTTTCTACAATGGAATGATCTGCAGGTGAAGTACTCTCTGTTTCATTGTCATTGACCCTATGGATGGGAAATGGTACATCATCAAGGACTGCTGGACCTACAGTGGGTGGATTACGATCGAGGAAGACATGCTGAGGAGAATGAAAGAGAAAGGGTTGACATATGGAGTCCCCATTCTTGTGGCAGCATGGACAGTCCAAATATCAGGCAAGGATGATTTGACAGATCTACAATGACCAAGCTACCTCTTTGAACAAGGCTCCCTCCCCTTCAAGACTTGAATTCATCATCGCCTAGTTCTCAAATCCGTAGGCAAACCTTTGACATGCTTTCATTGTCGTCGAGGACGATGTGACTATGGTGCAACACCGATGCACACACCACACCACCTCGCCAACAGGGTCAATTCATCCAACATTGTCCTTTGCGCCATGATGATGACGCTCCTGCAGCAGCGTCTTAACCATCACCACCACCACCATGCCGTCATCATCATCGACGCACCACGCACCATCACAACAACAACAACAACCATGGTAATGCTGCCACTGCAGCCTCCCCTTCTATGACAACGACATCACTGCAGCAGTTTCCCCACAACCACGACCGTGCTATCACTGGCGCATCACCAAGTACTTTTGTCTCGTCTCCAAGAACAACAACGATGATGGCGCCGAAGTGGTGCCACACCACCACACCACTACCACAACATCGTCACGGATGACAACATGGCACAATGACCACGATGATGCAGCCAGCGTGGCATCACCACCACCATGAGTCCGTTGTCGTCAACACGCTACTGCAGTGGTGTCCCCCCCCCTGCCCAACCACGATTTCGACGATGACAACCGCGATGATGGAGCTGAAGCTGTGTCACCACCACCACCATCACCATGGCCCTGGTGATGATGATTGCGGCCTCTTTTGCAGACGTGCTGTCGGCGTCATGGTATGATGATGCTGCAATAGTGTCCCCACTGCATGTGACCGCATCGACTGTGACGTTCCTTCCACCATGCCATCATCAATGACAAGGTTGCAGCAGCGTCACCATCACCTCTACCACGTACCTCCACTGCCACCACCACTACCATGATCAACAACGCCAGCATGGCACACACACCACAACAACCATGACCACAACCACGATGCCACCACACTACAGCCATGTTGCGGTGATGCCGGCATCACTGTCACCACAACAGAGACTGATGATGCAGGGCAGTGACCACCTCCCATTGCCACCATTGTCTTGTTGTGCCAACTGAGACAACAACAGTGATGATGATGGCAATGTGCTGTCACTGCATCCTTCAAGTTTATCACCGCTGCGTTGTTGTTGAAGATGGTGTGGCACTCACCACAATGGCCATGACCATGATTGCGACGCAAGCCACCACCTACCTGCCTGGTGTCAAGATGGCCATCCTGAGTGTGCTGGAGGCGACGCTTGCATGGATACCGAACCATGTCAAGCCGTTCTTCCCCCAGCTGCAGTGGTCATTTGTCAAGAGCATAAGCGACACATTGAGCGTGATTGTGTGGAGTCTCAGATGCATTGGGGGTGTTGATGCAGAGTCAGCTGATGGGGTGGGGGACAAGGTACAAGATGTGTGTTGAGTTGGTGCAGGGGGCCTTTCGGGGGACATATCAAGGTCGGTTTGGATGAGATGTCTACGTGTGTAGACATGAGCTGATGTGGACCATCGTAGACCATTATGTGCAGGCAATGGCATGACTCGTTGTATCCTTGGGGATGGTGCATCCATGTGTGCTCAAGTCAGTCATCAGATACGTTAGGAATTCTTTTGTATATGCCATTTGTCTGACCTAGTTGTGATAGTGCATATCTCGTTTCAGGGACCCCACCCTTGCCGCTGTTGTTGCATGCCATCTTGGCCATTCTCCAATCAGAAGGCAGAGATGGAGAACCCCATGTGCGCGTCAAGCCCAAGGACACGCTATTTGGCAAGCTCGGTGTACTCAAGAGTGTCGCGCTCAAGGTCAAGGAGAGTGCGGCCAACAAACAGCCACCAGTGGTGCATCCAGCAAGGGAGGCAAGGGATCTGCTCAAGGGGATGGCGGTGGATGGAGAATACTGAGAACTCGTATGAACAGGACTTCTGAATTACTACTTAAAGCAGTAAGGGTAGGCATCGTTTCATCCACCAGGACATACATATGATGGGTAACATGGGTGCTGTATTGATGCCCCCCCCCAAGCCATACAGTGGCCCATGATAGAGAGCCCATGATGCAGCCCCATATACATGAACAATCTGCACCCATCTCACATAAAGCGGTGAGGTGGTATCCCCCTCTCAGCGATGAAACTCATGTACAATGCCGCAAGAAATGGGCGACATACCTGCCCGCACATGCATGCCCCCATCAAGGACAAAAACTTCCTCCTCACATCAGCTCCCTCAACCTGGCCAAAGATCTGTATTACTGTTCTGCCGAAGGCATCTGGCGCGAACAACACTAAGACAAACCATCCAATAAATTCACCACCAACACCAACCACTTGAAGGAGAACAAACCCCAATCAAGATTGACTACCTCTATGTGATTTTGTAAGCTGGGAATTTGTGGTGATGACTCAGCAGCGAACTCGTTACTCATACGTACTACTAGTAGTCCATGAAAGTTTGAATACAATGTTCGCATCGTAGACAAACACATTAACATTCCCGACAGCGTAAGTGCGTCGGTCAGACCAGAGAATATGTTTACATAATGCTTGGTAACGATAACCCCATTACGCGCGTTCGACTGGGAATCCTCCTTGTGAGTTTAATCATCTTGCTGACATCCATGCACTTATGGGTTTTGCCTGTCAGATTAGGTCTTACACTTGCCTTACACTATATCAGCCTGAGGCTGCTCTGGACTGTCCCTGCCGAGTCACCCTCATAATCCCAATTTCCGCCTTGCTGTTTCCAAGGCCCTGTGCCCATTTTGTAAAATCCTTCGCCGAGGTGGCTGTCTTGACCAAGTCAACTTACTCATCTTAGCGACTGGGTTTTATGAGTCAAGATGCTGCTCTGGCAAGAGCGTTTCTTGTTTGGGCAACAGGTAAGCTCGATCTTCACCTCTTTCGACTCTGGAACTAAATATGTTTTCAGATGCCATTTCTTTTTCAAAAGGCATCCAGGCTGTGTAATCTCCAGGTCTAGCACGCTGGCAACATCGTGGATAGGTCACTCCACTGAAAAGGAATGTGATCTAATGGTCTGTTTCTTTTTCCAAAACCCAGCCTCTGTAGCCCAACCACCCTTTTCCATTTCGACAACATGGCCATGAAAATGCATTCTTTAGAGCCTGGATGGGAAGCACACCCTCCAGACCAAAACCCAGGTTTGAGTTCCAGTCTTTTTTTTTTGCAGGCCAAGCCGAGATGCCGAACAGCAGTGCTGAGATGCCATTTCACTGTAGCTCAGCACTGTCAGCAGCAATGCGAAGACACGTTGCTACCTCCCGTTGCCCTTGA
>JBBPJQ010000332.1:0-28492 GCA_038088795.1 Boletus rex-veris
TGCCACATACCCACTATGACATGGATGTCGTCCTCGGGTGGTGGTTCCGGGAAAATTTTAGACAACTTATTTAGCTTCCGCAAGGGCTCCCCGTCCTTGGAGAGGATGAGTTTGCTGAGACGCTCTTCATAGGGTATGGATACGGCAGTCTTGGGCTTGTAAAGAGCGAGTGTCTGCGTCGACATTGGAAAATTGTTTCCTATTCTTGATGGCCTTTTGAAGGTCCAAGACGGTATCCGTCTTCGAAATCTTGACGCGGAAGTATGCTTCAGGATCCTCAGAACGGATCCAACAAGTGAGCGTGAGTTCATCCATACTTATGGTGGCAGGGACGAATGAAGACTATTACACGCCCCTAGTGGTCACGTGCAAGGACTAGTCTAAGTTTTAACCTCCGCCTCGACCATGTCCATCAACTTGTATCGGCCATGTGCAGTTTCGATGGCTGCTTGGTGGCGCCGGCGGTTCGTCCTGACGCTCAGTGTCCTTCTAATCACAGAGTCATCCACCACGGATGCGCGCCTGACTAGAAAGATCCGTAAGCGACCTCACGGTAGTCAGCGTCATATCCAGCACGGCCTTGACACGCTTCTTCAGCCCTTCGTTTGAGCTGGTCACGACCCAGCGGCAAATCACCTGTACCGTCCACGTCACGCTAAAAGGCGTACCAAAGAGATGAGATTGGTGTATGCATCCGCATCATCGACGCGGACAATCAATGCCGGATCGCAGCTTGTATTTCCCCCTTGTTCGCTCTCTTGCTCGTCTTGGTTGAACAAGGTTTTCAAATCAACCCACATCATTCGACGTTTTTCGAAAGGTCGACAATTTCAATCGGTCGGTGGCGTTCGGCGTTTTCCAAGATTGCCTCGATGATGTCGTTATTCCTAGATGCAAAACGTCAACTCAGCGGGGATGGGCATGTTGACGTGCACTGACGAAGTTGGGATTCGAGTTCCTCAATGCGCTTCTTCTCGATGAGTCGTTGGCGGCTTTGAACGCGTTCCTTTGGCGTTCGAGCCGCTGAATATATCCGACCGAGTCGAGCTCGCCGAGATGCTAGGTGCATGCGTGGATCGTGTCGTCGAGCGACTGGCATTACAGAGCGGTAATGGTTAATCCCCGTCCATTGTCCTGGAGCAAAACGATTTCGTCTCATGACGAAGTTCTAGGTCAGTCTTGTCGCAAGCATTTCATTGTGGTTCCACTCATCTATCCACAGAGTACTTCTCAGACTCTCATCAAGATGATAGTTATACCGTTGACCCAGACAGGATGGCTACCTCACCATCTTCTTCAGCCGCGCGATGGCTGTCGAGTTACGCCGCCGCACCGTCCCACGCGCCAGCGAGGTCAGACGTTCCACCTAAGCCACCAAATTCAGGCGCCACCTCGAATGATGCAAGTTTGAGACGAGGGGAGAGAGATGACAGTCTGGAAATTCAAGTATTCTGTGCAATGAGGTGGTCCTTCCGTGGGACAGACCGCACCATAGCTAGGACGGATCCGGTCCGAGATCCGGACGCGTGGAGCGGAGCTGAGGTGGGAGGCTACTTGGCCTTCACAAAGTATACCATATGCCCCATATTCGCTGATATGCACCATCGAAGCATTCAGTTCCGAGTGGCTAGCACAGGAGTCGTGCCTGTGTAGTACATCGCCAAGGCATCGACTGCGCTTGTCCTTTCCGACATCAGTCAGAAGGTGCCCGCGCAGCCTCCTTCTCACTTCTCAAAATCCACTCCACATTCGCGCCGATCCGACGACGCTCTTCGAGCGTGTAATCGGGTTTGGGTGCCGAGTATCCAAGTTCTACAGAGATGGTTCAGGGGAAGTAAGCTGGTATGCATGCTCAGTGCTTACTAAGGCTATGGTACTGCAAGGGTAGTTTTTCGGATAGGACGGGAAGCGTGGAGAGATCCAGGGCAAAAGAGGGACCGATCCATGCGTTGCGAATTTCGTGATCCCTGTAGAAGATCGGATCAAAAGGCGGTGCTAAAGAGGGATAACCCGCTTTCTCTGACTCGATATCCGGGTTTGGGGGAAGAGTGTTACTGGTAGCATAGATAGAGAGCGACATGAAACTAACCTCTTCGCGTGTAAGAGGATGAACGAAGATGCTTCATCACCGCATAAGAGAATTCAGCGAATACGAATGGCGTGCTCTGATTCACCTGAGATTACCTCTGTTTTGACAGAGGTAGGAGAAGACGGACGCAAACGACGTGGAAGGGACCTATATCTCATAGGAACCTGGAAGACTATTTGCTTCATTCGGAAGGGCTCGGGAAAGCGCTCACCAACACGATGTGGGCCAATTGACGCTGCGTTGACGCGGAAGAGAGGGACGGCTAGTACTACAAAAGCACCATCGCGCCTGAGACGCAAGACAGCATCGCGCAGCTCGAGAGCAGCATGATGCTCTTCCGCATTGTTCTGATGAAAGTAACTATCTACACACAGCCGGGTTCTAGTACTAGTAGTAGTGCTATGAAGCCACCACCAGCCAGCACAAACTGGGATTCTTGGGAATAGGGCGAGATTCGCTCAGATTGAGGGTGGATTTTGGTGAAATTGCTCATATTCACTCGGTTAATTAGAGTATGGTGAATTAGCATTGATCTACGAGGGTGAATATGGCCTGATGGCCAGCCATGCCAGTGCGCATGAGTGCTTGGAGCAGTCGGTATCGAGGAGCTTGACTCCGATCAGAATGATTCGGAAATCGCTGCTGCAACAAGAACATGCTGGCAAGGCACACGCTGGATAGCCTGGGACTCGGAGGAGGTGAACACTGAAGATGCGAAAAGTGGCAGAGTCCGGCCGCCGTGAGGCCCGAGCGACGGTGGTTTCAGCCTTGAGCTTGAGCGCGGTGGCCACTCGCGTTTCAGAATCATCAATGACTCCGCTGGCGGGTCCGGCGGGCGTGACTCGGACGCCGCGCAACCGTTGCGGCCCCTTGGTAGTATGCTAGTAGTACCCCCTCAAGATGGCCAGGCGTTGTTGTGATGGTCGAGCAGACGACAAGAGAGGCGTCTCAGTCACAGATGGACCTCTGCACAGCTCGTGCCGTAAGGCGATACGTATGCCCATGGCCCAGCCAATCATAAAGGCCTAGACTCCCTCGGACTCGAGGACAATCGTTCTCGGCTCGACTCGACTCGGCTGTAGTAGATCTTGAAACGCGCTTGGCCTACACCGCCAGCTCAAACGGAATCAAAATGATACCCATGTTCCCCCATCAAGGCATCATCAAGCCACTCAGTCAACGATCAATGTTTCATGCCAGCGGATGCAGATGGTGATCAAAACCCACCTTACCAAAAGATCGAGTCGTCACAACGGCAACCTGGCAAACGTGTGGATCGAAATACAACATTGGATTCAGATGCCATGAAAAAAGTAATGAAAAAAGCACAAACACATGTGTATGCAGCGAGCGTGATAGTATGCGTATTGGGATGGAAAAGGGGGATACAGATGCCAAATCTATACGGAGAGGAGGGGGACAAGGTGAATCGAGAATAGTGCAGTGGGTAGCGCGGGGGGAACAAGGGAATGGCAGGCATGCCAGTGAAGTGGCATGCGACGCAGAAAAAAAACGATGAGTAGTACTATCACTGTAGAAATGGGGACGATCAAACGAGTGAACACACAAAGCACGAACCGGGAATAAAGATACGGAGTCGCCTAAGGCACCACGCCAATCAAAAGACCCATCATCGCACCCGCAATCACTGCCGCTACAAACGCTGCCCTTATCACCACCTCCCACTGCGCCCGTTTCACCACTGGCGATTGCACCTGCGTCAACGGCGCCGCAAACGCAGGTACACCCGCCGTAAACGATGGTATCCACGTTGCAAACGAAAACTTGCGCGTGGCTCTTATCGACGACGTGTCCGAAAACGAACTCCTGTCGCAGATCTCCGACTTGGCCGGCGATGGCAGCGTGAATTGGTTCTTACACTTGTATTGGGCACGGCCTAGAAAACCCCCAGCGAGCGTGGGGGACGACGATGTCGACGGGGACACGGGCGCCACCCAATGGGCACGCGACCCGTCCACGGCCGCACTCGTAAATGACGGCAATACGCTCCCCCCTGGTAATGACATACCGTCACCCCCACCCGCACTCGTACTGTCCCGACGTGGACCGACCCTGATATTGGGCGGCGGCAACGCGTCAAAGTCGAAATAACACGCACTCCGTTGACTGCGCAGAGACCGCATGGTCTCGCTCAGACTCGTCGTGCTATTGGTGTACCCATTCGAGATGAACCCCGCCGTCGGGCCGTACTCGGGCGGGCTCTTGACGCTACTCCGATGGGTCCGCGTGGCCGGACACGGATCCACCACGGCCGGATTGCCAGCGGCGGGCGTCCGAGTGGGTAATCGACCAGTCCGCGGGTCTGGTCGTGTATGCACGGGCTCTAAATACGTGAGAGACGGCGGCGATAGACGGTACTCTGGTCGGTGCAGACACGACGCCGTCGCTGGGCCCTCTGGCGCAGGCACGTCATCGAAATACGCAGGCGAGACATCGATCTCGTCGCATCCCGCCGACGGACACACGACGGATTCGCAGGATTCGCAAGACGTTCGGGCTAGGCTCGGGTTGGATAATTGTCCAAAAGGACGGGGAGGTGCAACGAAAGAAATAGGGGAATCGAGGGCAGAAGACGTTGAAGAAGCGCCTGTGGATGATTTCTCTGGTACTGGCGGCGCACGACGAGATGGTATAAGGAGGGATTGACGGCGGACGTGTGTGAACCGGGGAGATAGGGGAGACGAGATGGGCATCGGCATCGGCGGCGATATCGTCGGTCGAGCGAGTTCAAACTTGCGCAGTTGTCGTAGGTCGCCAAAGAAATATATCATCAAGCAAATCTGTCGATGTGACGCTCAGTCGCTCAAACACACCGCGACCATATGTACGTCTTACTTACACCCTGTAAACTCGCGACCAACACAGTCAAACCCAACCAGAGGCCTGGCAAGGCCACCAAACGTATCAAGTAGCCATGTGGACCCAGGTTCCATCGTCCGGTCGTCAGCACGAGGGGAAGTACGCCAGTGACGAAGGTGAAAAAACAACCACCGACGATGCCACACGTTGCTCGCTGCGAGCCGACGTTGGTAGACGCCGCACGTATAAAGCGCTTAAGGGATTCATTGAGCATACACCGTGCCTCACTTGTCACTTCGGCAAACACGGCAGGGTCAGGATGGACGCTTTGAGAGTGCCACAGGGACGATCGTCCTGGGTGCTGTGGGTGCGTATGCAACGCGTGGGGATGTGGGTTGCAATGAAATGGTGCAAGAACATCTGAGGGGATATTCAGCTCATACTCGCCATTGGGCGTAAAGAACGTCTGCTTCGCCCGGAGATAAAACATGGCCAGCGAAGGATCGGGCGTAGGGGGGACGGAGAAGTTGAGGCGTTGCGATTTGGAGGCCATCTTATCCTTTTTATTGACGAGGGACATCTTTTCGCGTTGGACCCATGCATGGTAACGAGCGGTGTAGTCCTCGAGCCACAGGATAAAGTAGAGGTTCTCGGGTGCGTGTTCTACGTAGAGGAGGTATTCTTCGAGGTCTTTGAGGCCAATCGGGGGGAGGTGGCGACGTGCGAGGACGTCGTCGAGGCGGATATCAAGGACGGGTGTGACACCACATGAGCGGACCTTGCCGATAGCCGGGGGTGGGTTGCAGAGGCGGTACTGGGTCCGAATGGGTCAGATACACTGCCTGGGGGGGAAGCAAACGGACACTGACTGGTAAGGTGAGGAGGCCTCTGAGGGTGAGTCTTGACGGCGGAGGCTGGGCCATCGAGAAGGGTGCAATGAGGAAGACGGGACAATAAGTAGGACGAGATAAACTGACCGTAATTCGGGTCCAGCCAAGGAACGACGTCTGCCATCTGCCGTAAATTTCGGCAAGTGACCGAGGCTGAGCGCTGTTGAGATCCCATCTCAGAACACGTGATCAAAAATGGACCCACATGACTCGCGGATCCATAATCCATAATGAACTGGCTTACTTAAACATGCCGAAATGCCGCACCGCCGAACGGACGAAAAAAGTCAACAGAGCTTTCATTTCTGTCCATCTCATACACGACGTTCTACCGGAATCTCTGCCGTTCGATCACCGACTTTTGTCTCGAGTCACGCGAGACACGCCTGCAAACAGCTAAATGATACTTTAAAAAAAAATTTAGACGTGCTTCTTACCAATAATACTCCATCACATCACGCTGGCCCAACTTGCGCAGGAAATTCTCGTCGTGGGTGATAATGATCAGTTGGAAATTCGACCGGTTCTTCCGCTCATTAATGATGCTGTGTGTGTCATTAATGCCACTTAGTGACCGCACACCCCAATATCGAACGCCGCACTTACTCAACCAGACTCTCCGCCAGCGCATCAATGTTCTCAATATCCAACGCATTCGTTGGCTCGTCCAACGCCAGTATCCCGCAGTTTTGCCCGAACGAGTCGGACAGCGCAAGCCGGATGATGAGCGAAGCGAGCATCTTTTGTCCCGCGGAACACCGCCCACGCATATCCATCTCAACCTGGTCCTTCGTCATAACAACCTAGCGCGAAGCTTAGCAACTGACTCAGCCCACATTCTCTCTGAAAGAAGCCTACCCTATAATTATACGACCGTTTCGAAGCGCCGCCTTCCACATCGGACCGTATCTTAATCCCATCGATGTCTAGCCAATCCTATCAGCGATGTAATCGGAAATTCGCATCCACTGGGCACACCTGTTCCCTGATACGTCTTGTTCCACAGATGTCGCATCGTATCATTCACTTCCTCCATCTTTAAACCGTGGTACTTCATGATCGCGCTAACAGACGTCAGCACCCACCTCAAAAAGTCTATCATTTCGAAAAAGACAAACTCACTTGTCCAGCGCTTTCGCATACTTTTCCAGATCATTGTTGGCCATGTCCGACATCTATTCATAGTCTCATTTAGCGCCACAACCATCACAATTACCATCGAACCCCACCTTGACTTTGACAAGCTGATCGGTATACCGCTTGTTGGTATCCTTGTATTCCCGTAGGTCCTTCTCCACTTGCCTTAATGTCTCGTTATGGGAGCTTATCTCGCCACCAATGTGAGCGTACTATAGAAATTCCCACAGTCAGATGAACGGTGTCCACATGATTCGGGCGCCATTAAAAAATACCAAACCCACCTTGCTCTGCATCTCCGTCTCACGCTGCTTCTCCGCCTGATAGCGATCCTCGAAGGTCCGCTTCGCCTTTGCAGCCCCTTCCATGTCGCACGAGTCGATCTCGGCCTGGGTAGCCGCGATATCCTTGACCAACCTCCTCATCCGAACGTTGTCGCGCAACCTCGAAATCGCGCTCCCACTCTCGTTGATCTCCCGGTCAATTTTGGCAACCGTATCACGTACGCTCTCGATTTTGATCCCAAGTTCCGTAATCTCCCCTTCAAAGTGTTCAATCTTTCCCGAGCACTCTGTCAGCAACTGGGCGCGTTTCTCCCGAACATAGCTAGGTCGCCACCAAATTAGGCCCACTAGTCGATAAGAGGGAAGAAAGGAGAGGTGCCTCACCGATCGACGACCTTGTTGATGTTATCGAGTTTATCCACACTCATGTTCATTTCCTGCGTCGATCTCTGTGCTTCGGCCACCTTGGCGTTCAGCTCGGCCTGGACTTGTTGATGCTCTTGCTCCAGGCGTTGGATAGGCGCTTGCGCCTCGGAGAGCTTCCCGTCCAATTCCTAAGTCGACGCGGCGTTAGCACATAACAAATAACCAACGACGAGTTGAATGAAACCTTCAGTCTAGCATTCAGCGCACTAATCTCGCTCGTCATGACAACGATCTGTTCCTCCATGGCATCTTTGTCCCGAATTTGATTCGCAAGGGTGTTCTCTTTTTTCTCCATAGAATGCAGGTCGCCTTCATATGTCCGGAGCGACGAGTACTGGCGATCGCGCTCCGTCATGGTAGCTTGTCGCTCCCGCTCGTTGGCACGACTATCAAGCTGGGGATCAACGATTGAACGGAAAATGCGACGAAAGTACGCTCACATCTCATTTGAGAGGGCATCTAACTCGGCCTGCACATCGTCGGCCGTCTTGGTACTTCCAGTAGCACTAAGCTCCTCTTCCAAATGTGTAATTTCGGTCCTAAGGCGTTCAATTTCAGACTGGTTCTTTGTGATGGCCGCGGCGTGTTGTTTCAGCGTGGTAATATCCCGGATGTCTTTCTTGATATCGTTGACTTTTTGTGCGGCCTGAGGAGCGGGAAATGTATTATTCATTGTGCTTCGCGAAGTCTGTCCGAGGGCCACGTACCTGTTCGGATTGCTCACTCGCAGGGGGGATCTCAGACTCCGCAGCCTTGATTTGTTTTTCTAGCGCCGGGATATCGCCGTCCTTCACCCGGTCCCTCGATGCCTGGTGCGGCAAGAAACGTTCCAGCCGGGTCACCTCGTCCTTCCACAGTTGAAGTTGGTTGGCCTCGTGTTGTATGACTTCCGGGGAGTTCTTTCTGATTTGCTCTTTGAGCTACGCATTGTATACGAGGTCAGCTCTCGATTCCGAAAAAGCTTCACACAAGCCAACGTACGTATTTCTCAAACACGGCGAGTTCTCTGTCGTCCATGTGCCGATTGCAGGCTTGGCATGTCTTCTTTGCCTTGCCAACTTTGAGAAACGTCTCGTAAACCTCTACCATGCCAGCTTTCCCGCTCGCTTCACTATGTTAGAGCGCGCATACACATGTCAGTCCACGGAAGAAAAGACAGCGATATCAGGAATGCTTGCCTGGTGAGCTCTGCGACATCTTGTCGGGCGTCGGCGAGCGCGTTGTTCAGTGGGATACCCCCGACAATGCCGTCCTTCAATATCTTCTCGAGTTCTCCACGACAAATGTCATGTCAACCAGGGAACAAAAGGACAAGAATAGCAACATACGTTTGAGCTCCTCTCGCTTGGTCTTGAGTTGCGATTTCGCCTGAGAGAGCGTCATCTCAGCTGTTTGCAATGTCTTGTTGGCAGCGGCTAGTTCGCTCTCCGCTTCAGCAAGTTCAAGTTCTTTATCCCTACAACCGCATATAATCAGCAATATGCGAACAAAATGACGTGTCAGCAGACCTTGAAATACGGTCGATCTCGCGCTCCATATTCTCCGCG
Organism: Boletus rex-veris; assembly: GCA_038088795.1. Taxonomy (NCBI): domain Eukaryota; kingdom Fungi; phylum Basidiomycota; class Agaricomycetes; order Boletales; family Boletaceae; genus Boletus; species Boletus rex-veris. Next base: position 9,194 of record JBBPJQ010000332.1, read on the forward strand.
CGTGCATCCTTGCCGACCAATTTCTTGTATTTGGGATTGCACATCTCAAGCCTGCAAGAACACCCGTCAGCATGCGAATTCACAGATATGACTCCCCTGGAAAGCCTACGCACGTGTTCTTCACTTCGAGCGTCCTGCTCCTCACTTCCGAACGCTTCAAATCCAGCCTTGCCCTCGTATCCGCTTGCAGACTCAACGACCTGAGCTCTGCATTTAAACTGTCTCGCTTATCCTCCATAACTCTCGCATTGGAGGCTCGCTTGCTCAAACGCTCCTCAAAGTTGGCCTCCTTGATGTCTTTTTTGACTTTTTCGAGCCGCAGCTTCTTCTCCTCGATGTCCCCACACAACGTCCGAAGCTCCGAAGCCAGCCCTTGCATCGTCTCAACTGCCGACTCTGCCTTTGAAATCGCCTCCTGCTTCTCTCGCTGTCATATTGAAACCAGAACGATCAGAGAACACAGCAGGAAGAGTGAATAAATAGGACCGACAATCTGCTCCCGTGTATTAACCCGCTGCATCTTCAAGCTTTCCAATTCCGTATGAAGTTGCCTCGATTTCCGGTTGAACTCGTTGTTTTTGGCACGGATCTCACTCTGGAGCTTCTCGTACTCGGCGCGTTGCTTGCTTTGAAGATCGCCAAGTCGATAGATGAATTCGTTGATCTTTTCGCGTTCAAGGGGACTGTGGCTGTATCCCTTGATGTTATGTTTGTCGCTAATCTCTCGAATGAGCTCTTCGCGTTCAATCAGGCGACGGTCATGCGCCTGTGGTGTAATAGATAGTTGTTAAGGAACGCCACTGTGAGGTAGATAAGTTCCTACCTTGGCCTCCGCAGCCAACTCTCCATGTTCGTTGACGAGCTCGACGTGCGTGCGGCGAGCTTTTGCAAGTTCGTCTTCGAGATCTTGTCGTTCCGACTCGCACCGTCTCCGATTCTGCTTTTGTTTGGCAATATTCTCGTCAAAGTTTCGCAAGCGAGACTGCAGCTCTTCGTCAGAACCTGTTCAAATTCGCGCTCGATCGTCATTTTACTGGTGTATCACCGTTGCAAGATCCAAACCTTCGATCTCCTCGACGGCTTCTCGAGCTTCCGAGAGTTCCTGCCGATAATGTTCCTTTTTCTGTTGCAAGTTCTCTACCTTGACATACAACTCCCGGAACATGGTCGCGGATTCATAAAATTGCGCATTGTTCTTGACCAGTTTTTCGTATTGTGCTTTGCATTCCTCGTATTGAAGTTGTTTGGAGGTGATGGCGTTGTTGATGTCGACTATACGCGTACGGAGTTTGTCGGCGTGGGCTTTTTCCTTTGAGAGAGACTCGAGACGTTCCTTGTCTGCCTTGAGATCCGCGACGCGATCTTTGCGTAGCTGTTTGATAGAATCAAGCGCCTTGGTGTACCTGTCAAAGGTTGTCTACAAAATACAGACGGAAAGGCTGAATAGTTCAACGTACCTCGTCGCCTCGAAAATGTCGTCGAATTTCTTCTTTAGCGCCGCGGGCTCGGCGAGAGGCCAATGTGACTCTTCCTGATGACAGAAAATAACGTTCTCGAGCACTGACTTGGATACGCCCAGCAAATGCGGAATCTCTGCGTCCATCTCGGCACACTTGGTCGAAATGACCCCCCGCTGAGCATCGCGTGGTCAGTATACATGCCTCATCCAGCGAAACGAAACAACCCACCTTGCCGCCCTTCTCGGCGTTACTGTCCGCCAAGCCAAGGATACTCTCCAGCGTCTTCATCGTCAACCCCGTCTTCTTTGCCGTGACGGACAAATTCCTCACGACAAGCATCCGCTGTCCATTGGCCGCATGAAACCGCAACTTGACCTGCGCCTTGACCTCCTTCTCGTTGGCCATCTTTGGGTCATGTACGAAAGCGCCACCACGGGTGTTGGGTGGCTGATCACCCGTCGTGGCATACTTGAGACATTCGATAATGGTCGTCTTACCACTCCCATTGTGTCCGACGATGATGGTGACGGGCGAGAAGAACTCGATGATAGAGACTTGTTTGTCGTCAAAGGAGCGTATCCCTCTGATGGCGAGCTTGTTGAGACACGACATGGCTCAGGCTATAGCGTGGTCCGTGCACACGCTGTGGTTCAAGTACAAAGTATACAAGTCGAGTCAAAAGGAGTGGAGACGCGTGACACTTGCGCCGTGTCACGCGTTCTGTCACGTTTCCTGATCGGGAGATCGTCGGAGCCCTCGTGCACTCAATGTCGGTTGTGGATCAAGAATTGGTTCGGTTGAAAAGTCAATACTACTCGTCCAAGAATACAGTGTTACAATATTGGTACAACCTTTACACGCCTCACTTCCAAGCATACTGAAACAGGCTCAAGAGTACGGGAACGGCCTAGGCTCCGTGATCGTGACCTCGGCAAATTCCTCCGTTCCCAAAAATCGTTTGACCCTCTCGTCTCCAGTCACCTTGGCATAATGCGCAAAAGTCAAACGGAACTTGGTACGTTCATCAGATCCGAGTGTCGTTTTCGAGCAACTCAGGATCACCCCCGCCAACACAAGGTCGGCAAGCGTCACAGAGTCCGAGACCAAGTAACCAGAGGGACGTGTGGCAAGGTACGTCTCAAGATACGTCAGGACGCGTTCCAGCTGCTCTTTTTATTTGTCGAGAATCTATCGTCAACGCACGACTTCGTCAGTAAACTCGAGTCTATGAGAGATTGCCTACCTCGCGATGGAAAGGCCCAGAGAACCCATATACCATTCGATTGATGTTCCAACCAGGTCTCCAAACCTCATGTTCCGCAAAGTGAATCCACTGATTAACGAGTGCGGTCTCTTTCGCATCACAACCCAACAAGTTGACCTTGGTCCCGAGTCCGCTCACTAGAACAGGTGAGCGTTTGATGCACAGTCACCCAAGCCCTACTCACAGTAACGCGCAATCGTTTCCCCTTCGATCAGCTTAAATCCATCCGAGCCCTCGAATGTAGGAATCTTGCCATACGGGAACTTGGACGTATATTCAGCCGGCCGGTTGAAGAAATGATACTCGGGCAGCTCCAGCTCCAGCCCATTAAGAGCTGCGACGCTGAGAATTTACAACGAGAAATCAGGGGTTTGGGGATGGAGATGTCAGTTTGCAGAGGCTTACGACTTTAGTTTGAGGTTGGTGAGATTTACCCCAGAGTGTCCCGATAGGCGCCATGAGCGATTAGCTTCCGTGCAAACAACCAAGTGGGCTGGAACGACGAAGATCGGTTCCACAGACTGCTCTGTATACGTTTGGGTGATGACAGATTGTGACGCCGCTAAACAAAACCACCGGTTGCCAGCCCAGGCCGCCTAGAGCCCGTCAACAAACATAATCTAATCTAATCTAATCTAACTCAAAATCTTTAACGGAGCAGGACATGGTTGGTCGTTACGAACTTTATCACCCGTCGCAAGTATCGTCACATCATGCTCTCACATTCCCATCAACCAAGACAGAGGTAACAAGAGCGACATCACGATCCCTGAACACAAGAGGTGAGACTCAAACGATGCTAGCCGCCGTGTGTGTGTTGTTGCCCTTGGTTCCCCAAATCAGTTGCCGTCGTCCTCCCAGCACTGCGACACGTTCTGCTTGCCCAAATTCACGCAAAGTGAACCCTAGAACACGTCAAGTACTGAGGCGCCTCCTCGACACACCCCACGGCCATGTTCTTATTTACCTTCATTTGTGTCGTTTCCTTCCGCACTTTTTCATGGTGGCACCTCCTGCACTAGCACTTAAACATCAGCTCTTCCTTCCGAGAAGCAATTCTGAAAAAGACAAACCCATGGTTGATCGCCATTGCATGATCTTAATCGTGCTTTGATCGTGCGCAATTCTACCATGGCAATGAGAGGGTGCCAAGCAACGAAATGATAGACTTGGATGTGGTGGTGCAGCAACGACTTCCAGGTGTTTTGTAGGGTGGGGTGGTCGCCGCCCGACCAGTAGCGGTAGAACAACTCAATACCTGCGGTGACCATCCAGTGCTAAACGTTACAAGCAACGTGGACGCGAACCAAAGGACGAACCTGGGAGGCTAGCACGGTAGCAGGGCGACTCCGTCACTGCAGGAAGGGGGGTGGCCTACAAGAGGACAATACCCGCGATGGTCAAGACGAGCTTTGGGACGAGCGCATGCGATAGGACAAGTCGTGCCGACCCCTCAGGCTCTCGATTGCCTTGACCTACGGAGAGTGATCAAGCTCCTGGAAGCTCCAACGATCCATGACATGGCCCAAGCTCTAGCAGACGCTCTAGTGACCATGAAGTCGGCTGCGTCAACTTGTTGTCACTGCGCCCAGGTGTCGGGTGTCGCAAAATCACATGCGTCGCTGCACCTGTCCACAACGTTTGGTTAAGCGCTTCCCCAGTAAGACGCTCCTTCTCTGAGTCGTTCCACTGGCAGTTGACGTTGATACATCTTCTGGACCTAGAAAAAAAAGTTAAAGTGGCGTTATCACATTAATCACAAACACCTACCAGTGCCTCACTGAAACGATAACCACATACAATAATTGATAGGATACGTCGAGCTCCGGGCCATGGGTGAAGCGGTTTGAGCAACGTGGTCGAGGTGAGGTTTTTCATGTATGTTGAGAGCGCAAAGCAGAGGACTCAGAGAAGGGACGGAGAGGAGAGTGGGTGAGCGTGTCAAGAGACGACGTGCTCGAGGGGTATTTATATGTTTTGCAGCGCTCACGGGCGGCTCGACCCGCAAAGGAATGCAGCCACTGGCATCCAGGCGCGACGATCAGCGAGTTACTCCGCGTGGAGCATCCCGGAGCGAGGACAGATGCCAAATGGTGTTTTGGACAATGCCGTGCGTCCGCCTGGCATTCGAATTGTCCAAATGTACGCTGAACAAGTGGATCACGGAGACTGGCCCGCAGGAATTCGTCTTTGTAATCCAACAAAGCCCGAGGTCGTCGACTACTCATCACTGACAGAATGCCAGCGAATGCCAGTGTTTTAGACATTTTCCGCACTAGATTGCTGCCAGTAAGCCCGTTAGTAGAGAAACAGTTGACCAGGAAGAAAAGGTCCCAAGGTCTCGGCGAGAGGCTATTTCACACGGCCTGATCACACTGCCGAACACATTCGGCAGGAACCTTGTTTACAGGCTGAAGCATACAGCAGGTTCTCGATATGTCAGGAGTAACGGAAAAAACGTTGTTGGTACACTCGTACAAACCACGGAAGTTAGGGAAAGATTGAAATACACACGACGAGTAATGAACAGCAGATAAGGAAGAATGCAAGAGGAAGAACGCATGGACGGGACGCGAATACGTTCCTGAAAGTACAGTTACTTAATTGTACAGCTAGGGATCGTGAGCCATAAAGGTTTCAAGTACATCGTGAAACAGGGAACAAAAGCGATCAAAAAGAACGACCCTTTCCTTTACCATTTCCGGTGCTAACGCGGTAACGTTTGAAAGGACTTGAAGGAGTAGCGTCGGGAAGCTGAAGTATTTGTATTTTCCGGACAATGGCATTGTAGATATGTTTCTTCTTTTTCTTGATGTGATGGTGTACGAACGCGAAGTGAACTTCGACAGTACTAGCTCCCTTGAGTAAACTCTCATATCTCGTAGGTGGAATGAGATCGCCTCTCATGTCGAAAGTCGACAAAGGACAGATGTCATGAGTGGCGAGCAGTTCTTTCAGAGCAAGGACGCAGCGTAGAGCCTCGACCAGCCAACTCTCCATTGCAAATTCAGGCCCGAGCACCTCGTCTGACAAAATAAATGAGTGCAAAGAAATTTTTAGTAACGAAGGGAACATACATGTATCGGACGCGATCGTGTTTGTATCCTGATTGGTTGCGTCAGTCTCTTCGTTTTCATCTGAAGAATCTGAGCTAAGAGGCGCTGGTTTAGGCTGGACGACAACGATCATCAACAATTTTCACGCTTCGACACAACACAAACTCACCTCAAACAAAGTGTGTGTTATGTTAATTTGCATTGAGCCATGGATTGACGCTTGCCAGGGGCGGACGATCGAGAATGCAATCATTGACATAGCGTCTCCACTCACAGGAAACATCACTCCCTTCAACATATACGTTGCGTTATCTCGCGTGAGAGGCCGGGAAGGAATACGCTTGTTACGCGACTTTGACGAACGATTCCTGACCAGGACCAGGCATCCTAGTGAATATTTGAGAGACCAGGATCTGAGACTTGCCAAGCTAAACCAAGAAACAGAACTCAAATGGAAAGAAATCCAGGACCAAAGTAAGTGTTTTAAAATCCAGAGCTGACAAAAGAAGTAGGAAGCAAGACTGTAAATAGAAACTTTCTTCCACGGATGCAAATTTCGTCCCCACAGCCACAATTCTCCCCCCCCAAGGTAACTACGGACACGTCAACAAGGACACTTTATTCAAACGACTTCAGCAAACAACATTTGACAGCGGACACGTACAAATACAACCTCTGTCAAAACAGATCTACTTAAGAGCGCGGTAATTCCCTGGGCTCAGTGACCGCGACTTCCGTAAAGTCTTGCGCTCTTTCACCTTCTCGTTTCCTGCCACCTTGCCAAAGTGCGCGAAAATCGAAGAGTACTCTGCATGCTCTGCAGCGCGGCTCCGGTTGCGTGGCAGCAGCCATAGACCGCCCCGCTCGGCGAGGGTCAACGTCCGAGTAACCAGAGGAACGTGTCGCCAGGTACAGTCTCGACATAAGACAGGGCACGAACCAAGCGCTCCGCCTGCTTGTCGAGGACCTACCGCGACACACCGCTCAGTCGAGAAGCCTTGCTGAGTCTACGGCTCGATGCCTACCTCGCGATTGACGGTCCAGAGATGCCATATATAATGCCAAGGATGTTGTAGTTGGGTTCTCCAATCTCTTGTTCAGAAAAGTGCATCCACTGATCGACAGGTGCCATCTCTTTCTCATAAGAACCTAACAGGTTAATCTTGGTCCCAAGACTACTTACTAGAGCAGGCGAGTTCTCGACATCTCGCAACTCAAGTTACCCAAGTCCCACACACGATACCGCGCAATCCTTGCACCCTCGGTTAGCTTGAATCCATCTGCGCCATCGCATGCAGGGACGTTGCCGTAAGCGGACATAGACGTAAATCCTCTTCTGACCAATTCCACTCGGGCTGTTCCAACTCAAGGTCATTCAGAGTCGCAATGCTGCAGGTCTACTTGCTCTGGTTTGAACTTGGCGAAGGAATCCCCATAGAGCTCCGATGGGTGCCATGTTGATATCAGCGATTGGGTTCCAAGTATGTAGACTACCAGGTGAAAGATGAGTTTCTCAACCACCTCATTCACGTTCTGACGTGCTTATAAATGTCTGCCCGGTCCACGGGAAAACGAAAACCTGAGTCAGCTTCCCAATTGATGGCGTGAATGACGCCCATACTCAGAGTCAGCTCGTACAAGTCAGTGATGCCAAGCCATAGTCGTCGCTTACTCAGCCCCGAGCAAGCCCGGCTTGCGGCAGCGTGTAGCATTAATCTTTAAGGGAACTCCTACTTCTCCTGCGCAACAAAAGAAAGCGATTTCAATGGGGTTTATCTTAGCATCCGAAATGCTCTTGATGTTTACAACCCGTAAGTGTCACAGGTATGGGGCCTTCATGCTGTATTGGGCTATTCGGTCATAGCCTTGGCGAATGTGAGACAAGTTTTGGTCTCCGGAGGTATCCGAAGGTGCGATCCAAACGTCTAGTTCGAGACTTTGAGATGTTCCAACCTGAGTACATTCCCATTCCTATTTTATGTTTCACTTGAACAGAACGGCACCCGATTCTAAAACACCAAACCGCGTCGGTCCACAATAAATGCATTTTCGTTCCGTCGACTTGAAACACCCGAAAGTTGGCCGGCGCGCACAGAATTATACTTGCCGCGTCAGTACCCGGTGAAACACCGTGACGTCGTGTCCCGTCGGCGGCTTACTGTAATACCGATCGCAGCAGCCCCATCTTGTGTTTCTACGCAGTATCCTTGCGCAGTCCCTGATGGAGCCTATACATATCAGCCATGCCACTAAAATGAGCGTATTCCACTCTGCCAAACTGGTCTCCCTGTACCCTCTCCGTCAATGTTTGGTCGTATCTCCATCGCTCGACAGCGTTTATATGCAGTCAGCGACAGCAACGCTCTCCGGACCCTCCTCCGATGTCTCTCACTCGTGCCAATTCCTGGACTGATCTCACTCGTGCTCCTTTGCATCCTATACAGCATTGCAGAATACAAGTTCACCAACTGGCTCTTTGCAGTAGGGTATGTCTGGAAACCCGCTTTTCCGTGGAGCTGGCGCATCTTGCTCTTGTCGTTGTTCCTGGTGCCCATGGTTGCATTTCTTCATCTCGTATGGCTCTCTTTGCATCACTTGGTGCCTACCTGGTACCAGTGGTGGCGGTGCGGATATAGCTCACCGAGACGGTCGCAAGAGTATAGCATGCCGCTACGGAACGAGTCGGATTCACTAGAGGAGAGGGAGCTATTAGGCGCAAGAGACGATCAAGACTGTGATTTATGGGATATCGAAGATCCAGGCTCATTGAGACCTAACTCACCTTTCCCACATCAGGCACCTCGCCGCCACTTATCATTCGTCTGGTCCCGACGGTTTATGTTTTGGTTTGCAATATTATGCACGAGTCTTTGGTTCGGAGTGCACTACCAGCAGCCAGGGGATGTACGGTATCTCCCGCTGATTGAGAAGGCCAATGCTCACCCGAACAGGACTGGATATGCGAACCAGGGTAAATGCGACCAGTCTTGGTTTATCTAGCGACCACTTTGGCTGACTGACCTGCAGAGAAAGTGTTTATCGGCGCTATGTTTTACAATAACCAAGACGTCATACCCTATTGGTCCGACAGCATAATCAAAGCCATTCACTACCTTGGAGCAGACAATGTGTTCGTCTCCGTCGTCGAGAGCGAAAGCGATGACCAATCGCCAGCGCTGCTCCAACAGCTCGACGACAGATTGGAGACCATGCGCGTACAGCGGCGTATATTGACAAACGACACAGCGGTCACGAAACCGCACGACTTATGGGGCAACTATCGCATCGATTTCCTTTCTGCGCTTCGAAATCGCGTCCTTGAACCCTTGGTGGAGAACGGCGGATATGACAAGGTCATTTTCTCGAATGACATTTTCATCGAGCCAGAAACAATCCTTGAACTCCTCAACACGGCCGAGGGAGAGTATGACATGGTGTGCGGAATGGATTATGGTCAATACGGGTGAGCCTCAAAATAATCTGTACTTTGTCATGGTGTGTATTGATATGCTCTGAAGGTTGTATGATATGTGGGTATTGCGTGATAAGCGAGGAAGACTGGGTAGTGCGATGTAAGTGTTGGCAATGTTCCGTTGAAGCCCGAGGAAGAACAAAGCTTAGTCCGCCATCAGATGGCCGTACTTCTTCGACATGGAAGACTACGAAGCGATGAAAACCGAGTCACCGGTGCCGGTGTTCGCATGTTGGAATGGCATCGTCGTCTTCAAGGCGGACCCCGTGCTTCCCATCCATCTACGATCTAACCGTACGCTCTCAAACGATCCGTTACCATTCGCGCTCCCCGCTACGCACCCAGCTGCCATCGGCCCGAATCCTGCATTGACACCTCCTGTCCGTTTCCGAGCGTCTGCGCCGGGAGAATGTTTTTCGTCGGAATGTTTCTTGTTGCCGTACGACTTCAGACGCGTGTTTAATATGCAACGAATCTTTGTCAACCCACGCGTTATCGTTGGTTATGAATGGCGGTATGTGTGAACCTGTACCACTTAGATTCATCCTTGCTTCGTTTCGCCCATAGCAGGCACTCAATTCTACTCGTGATGCCGTCGCTGAAACCAAACTTGTCCCATGACAGGTATTACATATATTTCAAGTGGTTCATGAGACATCCCGTGCTCAAGTGGTGGATAGAGAAGGTGTACGATGGAGCGTGGATGCAAAAGGCTGTGTTGGTCGTCGGCGATGTAAAGCGAGTCTGGCAGTGGGATGGGGGAGACTGTCATCCATGGTGAATAAGGTTTGGACATCATGGTTATCAGGGCATTGCGTTGTTTTCCTCATCGTCTCTTCATGTTCGTGGTCAGGTTTTAGGGCTTGTTCTTCCAGAGGTCCATGTCGGGAATTTAGGGAGAAGGGTTAGTTCGGATAGACCTGGGGGAATCATTGCATCTATGCCACCTATGCTATTGTAATCCGAGAATGTTGTTGCATGTTTTATGGGTGCCTAGTATCCGTTTAGTGCAATGCCATCGAAAATGGTGTGGAGGTAGAGAACCCGTTCAACGTGCAACGGATTGTCTGAAGGCATAACGTGCTGGGATGGCATCATCTCATATGCAACGTCCGTGCTGGTTAAGATCATACGCTACACAGGACCATGGTCTTAGACAATAGATGAGGCTATGACAGTAGCCGCAACATCGGAACAATAACCATATGGTTTAGCAACTCGGCGCGCTGAGAATCAAGCTCCATCATCTAAACCAAGATCAAAGGGTCACCTTCACTGTTCAGGGCCTATTTTACACGACCTCACCTCACGGACTCGTCAACAGGACACTTTATTCCAACAACCACAGCGTACTACATCTTCAGCAGTCCCGTACAAATACAACCCACATGGTGTTGAAACAGATTTAAAAACGCGGTAATTCCCTGGGCTCAGTGACCGTGACTTCCGTAAAGTCTTCCGTCCCCCAAAATTCTTTCACCTTCTCGTTTCCGGTCACCTTGGCAAGATGCGCAAAAATCGAAGGGTACTTTGCACGTTCTGCGGCTCCGAGTGATGCGTGGCAGCAACCATAGACCTCCCCGGCCAAGAAAAAGTCGGCGAGGGTCACAGAGTCCGAGATCAAATAATCAGAGGAACGCGTCGCCAGGTACGTCTCGACATAAGTCAGGGCACGAACCAAGCGCTCCGCTTGCTTGTCGAGGACCTGCCACAACACACCACTCAGTCGAGAAGCCTTGCCGAGTCTACGGCTCAATGCGTACCTCGCGATTGAATGGCCCGGAAACGCCATATATCACGCCCAGGATGTTGTGACTGGGGGCTCCAATCTCTTGTTCAGAAAAGTGCATCCACTGATCAATAAGTGCGATCTCCTTCGCATCAGAACCCAACAGGTTAACCTTGGTCCCGAGACCGCACACTAGTACAGGTGAGTTCTCCGAGTCAATGTCTGGCAACCCATAGAGTCCCACTCACCATAACGCGCAATCGTTGCACCCTCAATTAGCTTGAATCCATCCGAACCCTGGAATGCAGGGATCTTGCCGTAAGTGAATGTAGATGTAAACCCAGCGGGCCTGTCCGACCAATTCCACTGAGGCTGTTCCAGCTCCAGGTCATTCAGAGCCGCAACGCTACGTATCTACCTACATTTATCAGGGGATCAACGATGTAACTCACAAGAGACTTACGACTTTGGTTTGAATCTGGTGAGAGAAACCCCAGAGAGTCCCGATGGGTGCCATGTTGATATCGGTGATCAGCTTTCCAGCAAACTACCAGGATGGAGGGTGAAGATGTGAGAGCTCCTCCGTCACCTTATATACGTCCTGATGTGCTTATAAATGTCTGTAACGTTACCCCATTCATGGGAAAATGAAAATCTGAGTCAGTTTCTCAAATCATAAATGACGTCCCAAAAGAGTCAGGTAAAGGTCAGTGACTCGATGCCAAGCCGTGGTCGTCGCTAACATAGCCTGGAGTAAGCCCGGATCACAATAGCATAAAATCCTTCAGGGAACTGTTGCCACTTCTCCAGCACAACAAACGATTGGAGCAGACTGACAAGTCATCCAACGGACCCGTCCACTTGGAGTGTGTACTTCCTGGAGAGAGATAAAGTCCACGGTTATATTGTGTGGATCCGTCACAGTTACTTACGTTACAGACCACAATGGGCGACTTGAGACACTTGGCACCCGAAACACTTTTTCTAGTTCAGTTTGTGATCTAGATCTACTAAGGAGTCAGAGGGTGTCAAGACAGTGGCGTGGGAAATGTCGCCGCTCTGGGAACCTACCGGGAATCGCACACTGCTTTGCACTCTGCCCACCTAATTTCCAAGTTAACGTTGATTGTAGACAAGCGTGCGGCGCCAGCTGGAACTCAATCACGTTCCTTATTTACATACATGCTACAGCGATCACAGCGACTACAGCAAATATCGTGCAGCAGACGCGTACAAATACAACTTACAGTGTGCTGTCGAAACAGGTTTAGGAGTACGGGAACGGCCTGACCTCAGTGATCGCAACTTCGGTAAATTTATCTTTCTCCCAAAACTGTTTCACTTTCTCAATTCCAGTCACCTTGGCATAATGGGCAAAAACCAAGGGGTACTTTACACGTTCGGCGGCTCCGAGTGAGGTGAGTGAGCAATCATAGATCATCCCAGCCAAGAAAAGGTCGGCGAGGGTTATAGAGTCTGTGACAAAGTAACCAGAGGGCTGCGTCGCGAGGTGCGCCTCGACATAATTCAGGGAACGAACGAGGCGCTCTACTTGCTCGTCGAGGAACTAATCAACACACTGGTCCGTCAGGAAACTTCAACAAGTCTATGGCTAGATGCCTACCTTGCGATTGAATGTGTAGATGCCGTATACGGTGCACATGTAGTTGTAACTCCATTTTCCAATCTCATGTTCCACAAAGTGAACCCACTGATCGACGATCGCGTTCTCTTTCGCATCGGAACCAATCAGGTTTACCTTGGTCCCGAGACCGCATACTTCCACAGGTGAGTCATCGATGTATGGCAATTCAAATCCTACTTACGATAACGTGCAATCGTCGCACCCTCCAACAGCTTGAACCCATCCGAGCACTCGAGTGCGGGAATCTTGCCGTAACCGAACTTGGTCGTATACTCAGCCGCCCTGTTGAAGAAATGATACTCGGGCTGCTTTAGCTCCAGGTCATTAAGAGCCGCGACACTGCGAATCTACGACCGGGAATCAGTTGGAGTTGATGATATAAAATCGCAAAGGCGTACGATTTTCGTTTGAGGTTGGTGAGGTTTACCCCAGAGAGTTCCGATTGGTGCCATGTTTCCAGAGCTCAGTGATCAGATTGCAAGCAAAAGTGGAGGTGCGTTGAAAGATAAGGATGCGGTTCCACAGACTCGTCTTGTATACGTTCGGGTGATGACGATCTTAGCGAGACACCATCATGACGCTGCTCCATTATAGCCCTCCCTCCTGCATCCACCCATCCGTCCAACGTTTTAGGCACACCACGAGCTACGGTTAGCTGCTTAAGCGACTGTAGCCGAAGGTTCTGGACCGGTCAGGAACAATCCAGTCACCACTTCTTGCCGTGTAAATACATCGACAACGACAATCCTCACTAGCGTATGATGTACTAACACAACGATAGCCCTAGTCGTTAATGCGTGACTCTGCTGGCTTGTTTCCGGCCAGCGAGTTGATACATCATCTCTAGTTAGGATGGGCACCTGTTGCATCGCCCTCCTGGCTGACCCCGGTCATAAGTTGACGGATACCTCTAACTGGCATCAATGCTAGCATGCCACAGCCGCCATGTCACATCACGCCAGACAGGTCCTCCTGCCACAACGCATACGTACTGCAGTTCACAGAAATACAGTAGACACAACAGTCCATTTTCACATCATTCGTGATGTCTGAGCCGTAGAATAGAGAATATATGTATATTCTTCCTCTTTGTACCTAATCACAGGATATATATATATTGTATGAACATCTGTAATGATGTGGATGTTCCCGAACCGTTTCAAGATACCCCCGTTGTAGGGATGGTGTGACATGGGTGTGTATACGCCGCAAGTTTTGACACTTCAAGGGTAGCGAGATGCACGCGTTGTGCATTTTGACAGACGGGGGTACTCGGGACAGGCAAACAGATGATTGATGGGGATGAACCGTGCACGGTGCGAGACCGTATGCCTAACTTGACGTCCGATTCTCGTGACCGCAAAAGGGGTCCTGTGTACTCGAACTAACAGATGTTGACGCTCTTCTGGCAGTGCATCAGCTATCGTTTAGTAGAGAATATAGAAACAACGCTGCCCAGACGGCACGGCCACCGCTCGGTTGTATTCGAGACAGTAGTCAAGTGACTTGAACGAAAAAGGGCCTATGAATCCTGGTTGATGGCAGGAAATACTAGTCAGCTTAGAGTCATTCTGGAGAAGGAAGGTTACGACCGACTCATGGCCATGGCCAGTTCTATGCCCGATATTGTGATTCTTGTGGACCATAAACCTCCGACTTTTCCCCAAACGTGATACCCCGGGTATATCCAGATCATAAATTCCGTTGGAAACCGGAAAACAGCGTGTTGGGCGCCAAGATAAACTGGCGCAACTGTCTCCCATGTAACGTTATGTAAGGTCAGTAGCCGTGACGGATTTATGCCATCCAAACGCGTATGAACTTGATTTTCAATACACTTCGACGATGTAGACATCCCTCGATAACCTGTTCGTTTCGTTGCACTAGAACGAGAAGCCTACGAGCTGACCCTTACTAGTACGGACAATTATTCGTACCATGCACTGAGGTCAAGTTCCTATGAATAGGGATAAATGCCACAGAAACCCATCCTAGTCCCATTTGTAAACGCATCAAAGCATATTTAAAGTGATTGGAACTCTCACATCCGCATATTCCCCCTGATAGTTGGCTTGGAAGTCGATCGCTGATCTAAAACATGGCACCCGTCGGGACTCTCTGGGGCTCTCACTCTACCAACCTTAAACCAAAGTCGTAAGTCTCTTGTGAATTATATCACCAATCTCCTGATATCCGTTCGTGAATCTGTAGCGTTGCGGCTCTCAATGAGTTGGAGCTGGAACAGCCTGAATGGAATTGGTCGGAGAAGCCGACTAGGTTTACGTCCACATTTCCTTATGCCAGAATTCCTGCATTCGAGGGCTCGGATGGACTCAAGCTAATCGAGGGTGCGACTATCTGTGAGCCCCAGGCTACGGTAGGACTGTGTGCGGAGGTGGCGGGACCAGCAGAGCCATGAAATATGGATGCTCGGGCCACGGACCATATGGGCGGAACCAGCCCTTTCGGGACAGGGCCGCACTTCCGCGTACCCATGCAGCACATGGCAGAACCATTCTGCCATAGATCCCGTCCCTCGCCATGCACAGAGGGCATTCGATAAGCGCCAAGCTTTCACTTACTGACTCACCCGTTCAAGCGCCTGTTGGCAGTCAGAGTCAGACACGAATTTTATTCAAACAACTTGAAGACAGCGAACTACCTTCAGAAGACGTGTACAAATACAACCTACAATGTTTCTGAAAATACGGGAACAATCACACACATCGCCTTGAGAATCACGTAGATCAACTGTTACCTTCAGGTGTTATTTCACACTCCAGCACGCTACAGACTTGTCAACAAGACACTTTGTTCAGACGACTACAGCCGCGCGTACAGCGGACAACACTCAGCAATCACGTACAAATACAAATTGCAGAGAATCGCAACGGGTTTAGGAATATTGGAAAGACTTGGGCTCAGTGACCGCAACATCTGTGAAGTGCTCTGTTCCCCAAAATTGCTTCAGCTCCTCGTTTCCAGTCACTTTGGCATAATGCGCAAGAATCGCAGGGTACTTTGCACGTTCTGCGACTCCGAGTGTCGTGTAGCAGCAGCCATAGATCCCCCCGGCCAAGAAAAGGTCGGCGAGTGTCAGAGAGTCCGAGACCAGATACCCAGAGGGACGAGTCGCCAGGTATGTCTCAACATAGGTCAGGGCACGAACCAAGCGCTCCGTTTGCTTGTCGAGGGTCTACCACAACACACCGATTAGCCAAAAAGCCCTTTCGAGTCTACTACGGCTCGTTGCCTACCTCGCGATTGAATGGTCCAGCGAAACCATATATCACGCCCATGATGTTGAAACTAGGTGCTCCAATCTCTTGCTCCGAAAAGTGAGTCCACTGATCAACTTGTGCGATCTCCTTCGCATCGGAACCCAACAGGTTAACCTTGGTCCCGAGACCGCACACTGATACGGTGAGTTATGAAAAATCTGGTGACTCGAGTCGTACTTACAATAACGCGCAATAGTCGCACCCTCCATTAGCTTGAATCCATCCGAGCCCTGGAACGCAGGAATCTTGCCATAAGAGAACGCGGACGTATACCCAGCCGGCTTCTCCGACCATTTCCATTCAGGCTGTTCCAGCTCTAGGCCATTCAGAGCCGCAACACTACAGATCTACGACAGATATCAGGTGGTGGATCGGCGGCGTAATTTACAAGAGACTTACGATTTTGGTTTGAGGTTGGCGAGATGAGCCCCAGAGAGTCCCGATGGGTGCCATGTTTCGACCAGTGATGAAAGATGAGAATGTGGGTGGTGAGAAGGTGAGAGTTTAACGAGCACCTTTTATACGTTCTGATACGCTTATAAACGAGGCCAGATTGGGATTCAGTGATTGATGGAATAGGGAGATCTGAGTCAGTTTTCCATTCCATGACATAAAATGGCTGTCCGCCGTGGCGTATTGGGCGCGTCAAGGCCACTGATGCCAAGCCGTCATGACGCGTGACGGGTTGCGAGTTCTTCAGCCCAACAAAAACGCTGATTTTGCAAGAATGGAACAGACCAACAAGTCACTGGCATCAGCTGCGTCGTTCCTGCGAAGAGATGAAGTATACGATTAGGTGGTGTACTGACCCCATTGAATGGGTGACTTTGGGCAGTTTATCTTGGCGCTCGAGCATTCCAGTTCAATTTGTGATCTGGATATACTGACTCCGAGTAGGCCATCACATTTGGAGAAAGGCGTAAGTTTAATGTCCAGAAGGCCATTAGCGGGTATCCACATCTGATGGTAACGCTTTGGTGGATGACTCCGATCGTAGGTGACTCAGGCTGATGCGCGTCGTGTCACGCGTTCCGTCACGTTTTCAATGTCAAATTGCACAGCTTCATCGAGTTGCATCTGGTCAGTCACCGATGGATACTAGAACCCTCATCATGGGTTCGGTCTGGATACTTTTCGCGGACTCGAAACTCCAGGAAATAAGTTATTCATGCGTGCAAGTGTGATTACACTCGACGCTCTCATCTGCGTCCCTGCACTGTATGCTTTCACGCGGATCTGGCATGCCACACGTCCTTCAAGGACACAGGTATGGCTTTTGTCCGCTATATTTCTTCTCAGAGTTCACCTGGACAATAGCATGCTGCACTTATCACTACTATTTCATCCCACACTTCTGCTCATCGACTTCGGGCACTTCCAATATGATTCGGTTATACTTGGTGCGTAAATGACATCACACCTACTATAAAGTCTAATGTAATCCGCAATACTAGGATTTATGTTGTTAGCCATCAACGCGTTTGCTGTAGGGTTTGACTTGGTTAGGGCAGTACTCTTTGTACTCAGCCTAGGCTTCAAGCAAATGTCTCTTTACTATGCCCCCGCCGTTGGAGCTTATCTGCTCGGAAAATGTATCTTCTTTGGGTCTAAGAAGGGGTATGATCATTGCTTAGTGGACAATCGTGCGACGCTAATACGGGGACTAGCCTCAAACTATTCACCAGACTGGCATGGTCACTACACTCTCCTTTGTTATCCTCTTTGCACCTTTCCTCCCCCCATTCTCCCCCATGTCCACTCTCGCAGCGTCAATATCACGAATTTTCCCATTCTCGTGTGGTCTATTCGAAGACAAGGTCGCCAACTTTTGGTGTTTCACAAATGTGACCGTCCTCAAATGGAGGCGTTTATTTGACGGAAAGGAGTCGTTGCTCGTCAAAGGCTCTGCGGTATCAACAACACTTGGACTCTTTCCTGCTGTTGCTGGACTTTTGTGGGGTTGTTACAAGACGCAATCATCACCTCCAGCAGATCAGCAGTCGCAAGCATCGACCCAACTCTTCCATTGCTCCCTACGCGCTGCTGACGACCTCGATGTCGTTTTTCCTCTTTTCGTTCCAGGTTCACGAGAAGTCTATTTTGTTACCCCTCCTCCCCTTACTCTGCTTCTCCCCGGTGCATCACCCAGTGAAGAAGTATTTGCCTGGGGTACTCTCGGGAACATCGTCGGCGTTTCGTTTGCCTTAATCTTTCGTTCACCAAATTTACGCTCCGAGCAAGGTTCTCTGGACTAGAAACAATAAGTATTACTTGACTTCATCGGAATGGGTGGTTACTCACGAGCAATCTGGGCCCGGTTGCACAGGTGACAATCCTCCCTGTGAGGCCGAAAAAGAGCATGATCAGAATTACACACCCCCAACAAGTCCGTCTTCTTCAACTCACCTTGATGGACAAGAACGTTCTATCGACGTACTTTTCGAAGAATCTGGCAATCATTTCCAGATTCGTGGTGGCATGTTGTGCCTGTAAAATTATCCTATTCGAGAGTTGCAATGACCAGATGGAACACATTATCAATATTCACGCACCTCCATTGAGGAACATTTGAGCACCAGGGGGCAAGGGGTCGATGCCTGATTTAATCGCTTCGAAGCATTGCTCATCGGGAACAGGGTCCGATCTTCCGCAGGAAGAATACACTTCGACGATGTAGACATCCCTCGATAACCTGTCCGTTTCGTTGCACTAGAACGAGAAGCCTACGAACTGTCGCAACCCATCATAATCCGGGCTTGCCCAAGGTAGTTGATCTAAACATGGCACCTGTCGGGACTCTCTGGGGCTCACTCTACTAACCTCAAACCAAAGTCGTAAGGCTCTTGTGAATTATATCACCAATCTCCTGATCTCCGTTCGTGAATCCGTACTAGTGTCGCGGCTTTCAATGGAATTAGTCGGAGAAGCCGGCTAGGTTTACGGCCACATTTTCTTACGCCAAGATTCCTGCGGGCTCGGATGAACTCAAGCTAATCGAGGGTGCGACTATCGCGTGTTATTGTGAGTACGACTCGAGTTACCAGGTTTTGATAACTCACGTAGACTAGTGAGTGGTCTAGGGACCAAGGTTAATCTGCTTGGTTCCGATGCGAAGGAGATCGCACAAGTTGATCAGTGGATTCACTTTGCGGAACAAGAGATCGGAGTACCAAGTTCTCATCATGCGCATGATGTATGGCCTCCTTGGGCCATACAATCGCGAGGTAGACATTGAGGTGCTGTAGGGTGGAAAATGCTTCCCGACTGAGCGGTATGGTACGGCAGGTCGTCGACAAGCAAGTAGAGCGCTTGATTGGCGCCCTGACCTATGTTGAGACGTGCCTGGCGATGCGTCCCTCTGGGTATTTGGTCTCGGACTCTGTGACCCTCGC